>JAIEZT010000124.1:23770666-23843801 GCA_019594935.1 Periophthalmus modestus | reverse complement strand
ACTAAACAAATAATGAATGTTAGTGAGAAAAATATAGGTCTTCTTGGAAAAGAATCTTTTACTATATAGAAATATGTACATTTTCTTAATAGTTCCTTTAAAAAGGTGTTAGGTGTATGCTCCTCTGCTCAGAGATCGCAAAATGGATGCAGTATCACACAAGTATAAAGTGAAATTACAAATATTTATCATCACTTTTAATAGGGATGGGCAGATATGGATTCTTATTTCTTTTTGCTGGTATTTGTCTTTCTGCTCTGTCACCAATAAAAAAAAAACCCCGATATCTGCCTGTGTGCCTGTAAAATATATATATATATATATATATATATATATATATATATATACACATATATACATATATACATATATATATAAAATAATATATATTCAAATCCCATAGCATATAAATAATCCATTCAAATCATAGCATGCCAATATTTATACTAATTAATATTTCAGTTTTCAGTGTTCAAAAAGCCAATTCTGAAGCACAGGGGACAAATTGGGAATGTGCTCATTCAGAGACGGGGCAGCTCTTAATAATGCCAAATATCAGCAACATTTTCAACATTGACCATTATCTGGGAAAACCCTGATATCACAGTATTAATATGGAAACCATATATTACCCTTTTACTATGATTTGCAAACTCCCTTTTTCAAGCCATCAACTTGAATACTTGCTAAATGAGAAATGTTCAGTGAAAATAGAGGATCAACATTTCTGCACCTGTATAAATCTGTGATCATAAAACAGATATTGTGATATGTCACACTTGACTATATGGGAAACCACTTTGGCAGTGAAGTATTTCCAAAACAGTTCATACAATGCGTGAAGTGTAAGTGGTGCTGTGAGTGGACATAATCCTTAAAGTGCATTGTGTAATTTCATATTACAAGTTATTAAAATCAGTATATTGTTTAATATTGATTGTAGACCTCTATTGTGCTGTTGTGACTATATCGCAGTATGTTTTAGTTTTGCCACACATTGTATCGTGGGTCCTATGAATCAATACATATTGTACTGCAACAAAAATCTGTGATTTACTCCACTAATAAAGAGGTTTTACCAGCTGACTTACTATTATTTTATTAGCACAAAACTAAACTAAAGTTCTCCGGTGTCCAAGTTTCAGTGTGCAACAATAAACTTACTGAATTATGGGATATTTTTCTTAGCAAATATTAAAACTAGCAAGTATGCATATGCTAAAGTGGGTCTCTCCACAGCCCAGATGGACCTCCCGATTCTCTTTTAGCTGAGCCCATTCAGTTTGATGAGTGAACAGATTAGCAGTGGTTTGTTGTCGGTGCTAACTTCACCCCCCGTTCCTCTTTCTTCCTCCACCTCCTGTCCTCCTCCAGCCTTTCATCATCCCCTTCTTCTGCCCGAGCCTTCTGTCTTAAACTGTTTAAGGTGATCGAATTTTGGCCCATCCTCCCAGCGTGGTCGGAGGGGGATCAAAGGTTGTCGACCCCTGGCTGATTGTAAAGGTTGCGGAGGGGGACCTCAATAATAAATAGCGGTCTTACTAAACTGATCTGACCTTCCCAAAGGTTTTTATGAGCTTTCCAAATCTTTGTCTTTATTTGGGAGACCCGATAATCCCTTTAGAATGTATCATCGTTCCGCCAATTAAAGTGATCTTTGCGTTCATGTCTGATAGGGTTCTAATCAGATTCACATAGACCCATCTCAAAGTGAACCATGGTTGAATTGGATTTTCATGCTCAGAAATACCATAAAATAAAAGATAGGATAGATATGTATGGTTTTGGGATAGAATTATGGTCAGGGTTTACGTTACATCAGTATGTCAAGAAATATGAACTTTTTCCCCCATACTGCTCTGTGGATTTTGAGAATACCAGGATTTAGTTTTTTGTTATTTTTCTTTTTATATTTTACCTTCAATATATTCTTATCTCATATTCTTTCCAGCATTGGTCGGTTTTAAGGGCTGTATCCTGTCCTGGTACTGACTTAGGCCAGGATTATAGAAAGATACATAGGGCTTTGCTGTAAAACGTATATCCGCAGTAACTTGAGAAATCACGGCATATAGCATATAATTCAGCCTTAATGTCATGAGCCAAAGCACCTTTTTCTCTAAAGCTATAGATTCAGAACCGTGATGTAAGAAGCTACGCATTACAGGTCTGAAGCATGGCTTTTTGGCTTTTACCACTCACTCCAACCTCAAAAAGAATCTTTGAGTTACAACACTGACGCCAGTCAGGTTTGCAGTTGTATTTGGCTTTTGACGTGGCTACTGTCCTAATCCCAGTAATCAAAACAAACACATGCAATGTAGACTACACGACATGCTGCAGTCCACGCTCCTGAGTAAAAAAACATCCTTATGCATATAGAACAAAGAAGTTTCTAATTTACAGTCTTTTGTCATCTGTCATCAACCGGAGCTGTGCAAAGTGCTATGGAAGCCTCTCACAATGTCTGTATTTTATTTTATGTTGTAATAACATGTGTGCTACGTGTGTGTGCTAAAGTGTAAAATGCAAACACATTTCAGTATTTAACACTTCTGTCAAAATGAATTTGATGTCAAAGACCATAATAGTTCAGTGCAATATAGCAAAGTGTTCAATGAGTGGAATGAGCGGCAATCCTGCACCAGTGCAATCTTTGGTCAGCAGTTCCTCATGGCCAATACTGTGATAGAAAAAAAAATCCTCTTCTGAAATTTGATTAATTGCTGTCTCTCCGCCTCTCAATCCAAACATTGGTGGAAACAGAGGTGGGTTGACAGGACAGATACATCAGCCTGAGGAGCCGCGAGCCCCTGGCAAGCAGAGGCATTTCTTATCCTGTAACAGGATATCCACATACAGCGAGGTGTGGAAAAGTGAGGAGTGCACCGTCTTCATTTGGCCATAACAAGAAGAGGGGGTGGGGAGGAGGCAGCCAGCCAGCCAGGCAGCTCACTAGGTTGGGCCGAGGCGTATCGATTGATTTTCCCAATAGCCTCTGTCCATGAGCGGCGAACCCTGGCCCCGGTTGCTAGGTGACCACACCGTCCAAGATGGAGAGCCGGGTGATGAAGGGGTGACAGCAGCTCTCTGAGAGGGTCAGTGGGGCCACTGGTCATTCTGCAGCCCCATTGGGACGCTCCGGACATGCAGATAGTGCAATGAAAGTGGACCTGTGCTCACAGAGGCTTAGATGAAGCCCAAGTACAGAAAGACAATAATCATCAGCAGCCTGCCGTCCTCCATCTTTGTTCCACGCGCCACGATCAATGCACATTCATTTCTAGTTCACTGTATGGATGTTTACGGCACTCCTTAAACCGCTAAATAAAATGGAAAAGGAGCTGTTGCATTGACATTAAATTTGTTTTATGGTGATCATGTGAAGGTTTAGTTTTCACATTCGCAGGTTTTCAGCAAAAATGGGTTCTTTAAAAAATATTTATGGGACCTGCATGATTTCATAAAGGCTGTTGACCCTATATGAAAATATTGATTTAACAAACAAAAAGCAATTTAAATAGACATTGGTCCAAACGTATTGGCTAAATTTGAAGATGAGTGATATTGTCTATTCATGGTTGCAGTTAAACTACAATTTCATCGCACCACAAAACAATTTGTGCTGGGGTAAATTGCAAATAGATTTGGGAATTTATAGTCATAACCTGGTCACAAAACATTACAAGAGGATCTGTTTTCTCATGGCTTTAAGGCTATTGGGGGTATAAAATCATATTTAATATCTGAGAGAAAAGTAGTTCTGGATAAGGTTAGAATTAGTCATATGTCCCATGCAATATTAAATGCATAGCCATGGCATAACAATTTCCTTAAAGATATGACAGGAGATTAATCGAACTTAACATGGCTCCATCTGCAAAATATAAATGTTGCTGAGATGCAGAACAATCGTTCATCAAAACGTTCTGTCAAAAGGAGAAGCAGAAACAAAATTCATACATTAGACCAATTTAAAATCAATATAAGACAAGTCATTACATACGGTGTGTTCTTTGCATTTAACTTGTATCTGGAATATTGTTGTTTTCATGTGCATGGACATTTTGTATTTAAAAAAGAGCAGAGGGTTCGAAGAGGAAAGGTATGAGATAGAATTATCCAACTATTGTCAATTCCAGTCAAAAAGTAGGCACAAAGTAAACTCAGTCATTCAATTCTTTCTCCGTCTAATCAAATTAAATGACAGTTTGAACTTAATAAGTTAATAGAATTTAATTAAAGATTCCGACAATTCATTTTAAGTTGCCACTAAGATTATTATTATTTTACTTAATTAAAGCATGTCACTTGATATTAACTGTGCTTCCTCTGGCCCCATTAGCACAAAGCTTGTATCATTTCCCCTGGCTGTGCGAACCCAATTACTTATAAGTTACAAAGTCCTTTCTACAAAACACTGAACAACCGTTTCAAACTTTTTGAGCTAGCTTTTCAAACTGCTCTTGCAAAATGAAGGTGAGCGATTTGGCCATTTATTACACCACTGGGCACATGTCATCACTGTAAAGGAGCTTACCAGACTCATCTACAAGTGAAAGAGCACCTTCTGCTCCAAACTGATGAAAAGAATGCAAATAGGACATTTTACAGCTTTTATGGCCAGATGACTCACGACAGTGCCCCCATGCCATTGTTTTACAGTCTTGAGTCCTCAAGCCGTGAACTGCAGTAAAAATATATCTTCAAAAGAATAGATGCATAATGAATATTGCAAAACTGCACCCTGATGTGAAATGTACAAAAGACAAATACTGTAAACATGAACTGGCCATAATCTATACCACGTATTCCACAATGATACATGATACCGGAGTGCTTTTCTACATATCGATTGTTCCACAGTGAAAAATGATACGGAGGGCAAAGAAGAAGCAGCAGGAGGAGGAGGTGGAGGGAGAGGGAGGGGGTGGGGGGTGGATATAAACCAGGAGACAAATGTAAAAGGGTCTACATCACACTGTAAGCTCTGCACTGAGACAAGTTTACCAGCAGGCAAACACAAGCGCGGTAGGGGGTGGGATGTGTATGTCGGGTTGAGGGTCACGGGGAGAAGCCCATCCAGCCAGCTCTAAAAAGGCCACTTCACACTGCGCTAGCTGCCTATGTTCTGCCTCTATAAAGGATTTCCCTTCATCCTCTGCCATGTCTCTCATGTCCTCCTCAGAAGGAGCTCCAGTGTTTTTTATGTCTGTTGGAGTTCCATGTCCTGAGGAGAGACGACTTATGTGTGTTTTCCAATCCGTTCTATCTATTAATAATATTGGGGGAGAGAAAGAGAGGAGTGTTTGCTTTGGTACAAGGCGAGAGCTTTCTATGTTTGCCGCCTTAAGCTGTGCGAGTACTCTGCTCTTAAATATTCTCTTCCCTTGTGACATAAAAACTATCTCTTGCCCTCAAGGTTGCATGGACCTCCCTGTCCAAATATCATACCTTTAACTGCAACTGGCAACCCAGAAATGGGAGGATTTAGTGGCTGGAAGGCTAAGACTCTGTCCATACAGCACTGCTGAATGAAAACTATTTCAATAGTACCAATCACAGTACAATTGAATAAGACAGAATTGAGACACTTGTCAGAATGTACTTCCTGTACATTTTCTTTAATTAATTAAAACAACATTGTGATTGGTGCCATGTATGACATAAACCAATTGAGTTTGTTTTTTTTTAATCATAAATATGAACAATAATCAAGTTTCTTTACTCTGCTGTATTGCACTACATTTTAAATTAGTAAAGCACATAAGAACAGGCAATATTCAACAACCTTGTAAATCCCTGGCAGAGTAAAGCAACTTTCTACCCAATAGACTATACCATAAACCTGACAAGGACGGCAATGTTTGTGCATGTGCCCAAAGAGGCCTTATTTGTCCATTTATAGTGTCCCTCTTGAGACTGATATTTGCTGGGATGGGCTCCAGTCCACATGAATGTAAATTAATATATTTTATGTTAATTAGCATTTAATGTATATTTCTCTCATGATCATTACTGTGATGGAACAAAACAATACAAGTAACTCCAGGATAAATGTCATTGTGGCTAGTGAAAGTGGAAAGTAAACAGAGTGATGTGAAAATATTTACATTTCTATTAAAAAAACATCTAGGGATAGGGTTGTTTTATTTACTTAATAGCTAAGGAAAGATGACTAGGCAATGAACATTTGTCTGTTGTCAAAAGCTATACACAGAGCAACACAACCCTATAAGGTCTGCAATATCTCTGTCATAGCCTCCATAAAAGGCTTGAGTAATGTGGAGTCTACAAGAAAACACAGCACAAGAGTGTTTTAAAACATATTACTCTGGACGGAGCCAAGGAGGAAGACTGAGGAGCAGAGCTGCTAAGGACCCTGTGTGCAAACCAAAGCTAATGTTTCTCACCTTATGTGGCGCAAGCAATTGGGAAATGATCATTTATTACAATTACCGCCGAGGGCCCCTGCACCCCTCACAGTCCAGCAGCTGTTTATGTGTCACCGTGTGTGTGTTTAGCGACGCAGCGGCGAAGGGGGGAGGTGGATGTGGAGATGGTATCAATCGCCAAGCCAGGCCATTGAACGTATTGATTAGTTACCTTTCTTATTAACATGCTGATTAAAGAGAGAAGGGAGAGAGAGAGGAGAGGGAGGCAGTGCGCAAAGAGAGCCGGACGACGCTGCTAGACACACATCCGACCCTCGCCTGGCCAAGGACTGCACGGGAAGCTCCACCGCCACCACTGTGGAACAACCTGGAAAAGAAAAAAAGAAAAGAGGATGCAGAGTGGATTAAACAGCTCGGCGGAGAAGGAAAACCGGGGAATAATTGGGAAGAGGAGGAGAGTGGAGGAGGAGGAAGAGGTGAGGTGAAGGGGGAGTGAGGGGGTGGAGGTGTGGTGGTGGTGGTGGTGGGGGGCTGACCTGACTGGAAAAAAGAGTGGAGAAGAAGAAGAAGAAGAAGCCCCACTGCTGTGTTTGATCCCCCGCAGAGATCTACTGCCAAAGAGACAGTTTTTTGGGGGGCGGTTAGACATTTTATGCTCACACTTGAGAGGTCCAGCCTTAGCACTCAGTAATCAATATGCAGATGCTTTTAAAACTGTATTCGAACCAGCGTGCGATCGCATCAGTAATCTCTACGTGCATGCCAGAGGTGTAGAGGGGGGAAAGAAGACGGTAGCGGTGTTTATTTGTGTGCTAGCCGGCGTGTGCGATGAGTGGGTGTGTCCGCTGTGTCCAGTGTTTAGCGGCAGCAGCAGAATTATGCGCTGGCCGGAGGAAGATGTATGCAGGAGGCTCATACAGTCAGCCGGATAGTGGCTTGTCAGGCACAGGAACGCCTCCTACAGAGAGCAGAGATGGATGAGAGCATGAGGGAGGCTAGAGAGAGCAGGCCCGGGATACTGCAGAGAACAGGCCTCGTCTCAATATGACGCACTTCAGGAAAATCGTTCATTTATTTAGAATGAATTGCTATGCATGGGGGTCCGTTTTGTGTCATCAAGACTAAAAGCTGTATTCATTAAATATAAAGCTATTATAAAGCTTGCACCTTGGTGATTTAGCAAATTCTAAATGTATTATACATGTTATAGCCCAAATTATTATTTGTATGTTTTTTTCTCATTCGCCACTCTAAATTGTTACATGTGATGGTTTGCATAATAACTTATGACCATTTTAATTTCATGCCAGATCGAATAATTCAAGACATAAACTAGCATATTTAAGCTGCTTAAAATGGCGATAGTGATAATTCATTATTGTGGGCATTACAATGTTTTACTGCTCTGATGTTATGTAAGCATTCATTTGGGTTATCCACTATCCTCAGATCTCAAACAGAATGATTTATAATTAGCTTTAGCTGTGCAACCACAAAAGGTCACAAGGCCAGTATTTGCACATTAAGACCGGGGGGAGATTTTATATTTATCACAATAATATTTGCATTTTGTTTACGATTACACATCATACACACCACAATCCTTTAGCATCCTTTAGCATTGCTAAATTACAGCACTAACCAAACGTTCAATCATTTTAGCAGCCGTGTGCAAAAAATTCCAGACATTTTAAGTGGCTAAGCGTTAAAAGTTAAGTGTTTAAAGTCAAAATTTCAACTATTTACAGTCAAATTTTGTTTAGTCTCAGTAGGCTGCACCTGTTTATCTTGAGGAAGTGTGCTGACTGTTGTTGCCTGGAAGGAAGGAATTAGCCAGCCAAAAGTATAAGTATACACCCACATTTGCAAAATAATGAAAAAAAATCTCTTTAAACAGATTATTTTTCCTTAATCCTCCTTGGAATGCCTAATCACATTCTCATTCACTCTAAAAAAGGAGCAATACTTTCACTCTTACCTAATTGCCAGCAGCTGGGTATTTGCATTGTAATAGACCTCTGTTCAACCTGTAGTGCTCTCCTCCTGCCTCCCTCTGTGCGCTTGGCTAACGATGGCGCTCCAGAAAACTTTTTAATGATTTTGACGGCTGACTCCAAGCTGGAAAACACAAACAAATATAAAGTCAGACAAGTGCTACTTATCGACCTTTGCACCCCCTTGAGCAGTGTTTTGCATAAATTCCTGCCTTCTCGACTCGGGACGTCTCATAATTTCATTTGCATAAAGACTGCGAAGCCAATTACACGGAGACTGATTAGCATTTTATATGAAACGCGGTTGCAGGGCATATGCGAGGCTCTTTAAAAATGCACGGTCGATATTTGGCTTCGGCAGCGCGAGCGCGGACAGGCACGCGCACGCACAAACATCTGCGCGCGCGTAGGCTTTATTATCAGGCCATAGTAATAAGATAACACAGAGGAGGATACTATGGCACGTTTCATAGTAGTACAGGCAATGGAGGCTTTCCTATAGGCCTTTTCCAGAGCCCATTTAGCTGAAAAATAAAATCTTGAGCTGAGCAGGCTTTTTCTCTTTAATTTATTGACCAATAATATCCGCATAATAAAGCTGCACACAAAAAAAGTTACACCCTGCATTCAGAATTCAAATTTTTTGGCCATTTTGACATACAAGACCTATAAGTGCGTATAAGTGCAAGTCTTTTCAGCCTTCCCTTTTTGCTGTAGGCTATTGCAGACCTAGGTTATTTGTTTTAGTGGTAGCCATATTGTTAGCATGTAAATTAGCCTATAGCTTACAATATGAAAACGAGCTAACACTGGGCCTTCACACTGTTTGAACTTTACAATCTTTAGCCTTCTGTGCCAAGTAGGCCTACTACATTCCTCTGTAGGCTTCCCACGCGTTCATATCCAATACAAACCGCACATGCACATTAACCTCTCCATATTCCTCAGGTTGGGGTTTTGACGCAGTCTCAGGGCACGCGAGCGGCCATTTTCCCGTCACCTGTGTGTCGTTTTTGATCCCCCCGCTGTGCACGCGACCCCGGGTGCGCTCGTGCCTCCTCTGCGCACGTGGCGGAGCCGTGTGCATTTGCATGAATCCAAAAAATCGGCCAAGGTCGATGATAACGTGCTTCAAGCGGTCAAAGTGAAGCTCCACGCGGGCACAGTGCGTAAAGCTCATCAGAGGAGAAGGACCGGGCCTAGAGGAGTTTACCAAAGTTTGATAAAGATGTCCAACTTTAACAGACAACCCCAAAAAGCCAGGAATAATCATAATGGCCTATTAGTGCACTGCTTTGGTTTTGGTTGCTACAGAATTAGTTAATGCTATGCTATTTTAGTTTAGCCTGCACATTCCAAACACTAGCTAAACAGAGTTAAACTTTTAAACTGCAAATGCACAACAAAAATGGTAGTCAGGGATCCAGCTTGTGTGACTAGGGGACATTTTGAGGACTTTTCACTATTTAAAATACTATAAATTTAAACTGTTAATTAATAAACTGTTAATGGTTTTTAAAAATCATAGCCCCAAAAATATTACCTGTGCACGCATTCTTACACACTACAGGCCTACAAGTACAGTTGTGTATCAAGTTGGCACGGTTTGGGCATACCACACCACAGAAGTTACTTTGCGCTTGTGTTGACGTGCCTTAAATTCCCTTTCCCTGGTCCCTCATATCCGATCGACTTAGTTTGAATAAAAAATGATCATGAGCTCATTAGCAGTGGTCAAACACACACTGAGGTTTGATCAGGAGGCCTCACTCTGTGTCCTCCGGTGAGGCCCTGGCGCGCATTTGCCTGCAGGTTATATTCCTTCCATGACGCACATATTTTCCAACCACTTTTGAGGTTAATGAACGAGCCAAAGTTGAAATAAAGTCCATTAGCATCATTAGCAAGTATAGCATGTTGCTTTTGCTAATCAAATCAGAGCCCTGGTTAACCCTGGCGCCATGCATATTTATAGACTCTCCAGGTCGAGTTTCATACCACTGCGCGTCACGTGGCGTTATCTGCGCGCATGCTGGGGCTTTTTTACATCAATGCTCATAACTAAGGCTGTTATTATTATCATGATTATTTTTCCTTCTCTCTCCAACGCTCTAATCCAGTCAAATGAATTCATGCATTGATTATTCACGTTGGGCTGTGCGCTGCGCCAGGGCGAGGGCTGATCATTGATCCGATCGATTGGTTTAGGGATGAGTGCAGAAAGGGGCCAGTGACAACAGCAGAATCACAGCAGTGGCACTATACAAAATGCACAATTATTACTATTAGTTCATGGAATAAATCTGGGATGCTGTGTTGTTTTAAAACTTGCAATCTACAAGTGTGTATGGGCCAGATCGTTCAGGAGCCCACTGTGTTGTTTTGCATTTAAACCTTTTATTTTATTTATTTTTGTAATAAAAAAATAAAAAAAATAAATACATGAAATAATAATAATCATAATAATGATAATAATAATAATAATAATAATAATAATAATAAAAGCCTGCTTGCTAATAAAATAATTAAATAAATACATTGAGAGCCTGCATGCTGTAATAATAAAGGGCATTTTCAATATGGAAGACACTGAAGGTTTTATAAAATTATTTAAACATAATAATAATAATAATAATAATAATAATAATAATAATAATAATAATAATAATAATAATAATGTGAGTCTCCTTATTTTATTGTAAAATTTTATATTAATGAAAATAACCTATAGCTTTTTCCTCAATATAAAATTCCCAGAAAATTAAAATGTCTATGAAAAAAAAAAAAAAAAAAAAAAAAAATGTTTTTTGAGAGTTGATGCTAAAGGTAACACACTTAAAACAGGAGATACTGCCCATATAGCTACATAAAAGCCTTTATAACTTGAATACACACTTTAGTATTTTTTTGACCAAAAATGATTAAATAGGCTAAAAGAAAGTTCCCCAGGTAACATGAACAAGAACGATTTGATTCATCCTTTTATTTGCATAGGCTCCTTTTTATTTACTCTATCACTTATTTCTAACACATATTATATTTTTAGTTTTGTTTTTTCAGACGTATTATTGTGTGTGTTCATTAGACATTGCCTTGCTTCATTTTTGCTATTGATTATGTTGGAACTTTTTATGGCGTCTGTGCGTAAAATGGCATGTCATTTCTTTTTCATTTTTTTTTCTTTGTAATTTTCTAATGCCGTCTGTGAATGATGTAATATGACTTTAAATGGGTTGTAAATATTGAATAAAACCATACTGAAGTTTTCACAAGTCCACTGTGCCTCGTGTGTGTTAATGTCTCGTGTTGTTTACAGTTTACGCACAGCCGTGGTGCATTGCGTGCCATTACATTACAATCCATATTTCTCATTCTCAGATAGAGATTGCGGCCCCTTTACCTTGCCTTTTAATCCCATACGTAGATTAGATTACTGCCCCCCTCTTTTTGAAAATGCATCGAGATGATTTTATTCGTGTTTCGCTGCAGCAAACCGAGGGTCAATATCTCATTCAAATGTGCCCTCGCCCCGGTGCACCCCATCCATTATCATTTCCAATAAGCGCTCATGTTTACGCGGTGATTAAGCAGGAGATTTGGGGGCAGTGGAACGGTGCAGATGACTAATGTTTGGCGCACGGTGATGGTCCTGCACGGAGAGGCCTTCTGGATGCCTGTATGGGCTATGCTCTGCACGTCCTCACACGGCACAACCAGCGCTCTCCAGTAGTAATAAAATATGAATTTATGAATGTTGACAAGCCATCGTGCCTCCTGTGAGCTCTCATGCGCAGACACTCTCCTCCTGCCTGCCCCTTCCACACAATAAAACGAGTTTGCACTGATTTTGCCTCTCTTTGTCCCATGCGCAATAATGGAGGCTACTTTCTATTTTTATTTTTTACTGCGTTGATGTTAAAAGGTTATTATTTAAAGCTTTAGTCTGGCTGCATTTGCGCACAGCGTGTTGACATTTGCATCACTTGGATTATGCTCGTGAATAATTCTTCCTCTGCTGTGCGTAATGGATAACATTTTATATTTTAGCTAAATATTTGGTTTAAATTGACTATCCTCCATGCGCATTGATTGTTAAGTACAGCCTATAATGTAAAGAGATTTGGTTCACATTGACCAACAATGAAATACACAATAAAACAACACTATATAGCCACACTAACTCAGAGTAGATTGCAGTGTATACTGTGGCCCTATAAAATTCAAAGTACACCAGCTTCTTGTGCTGTCTCTTATTGCAGCACATTCAAAACTAACAAAATACCCACTCATCTGTTCTGTTTGACCTCTGACCTTACAGACAGCCATATACAGTTACACTATCATTGGTCACACCTGATCAGACATGCAGCTGAAAACCAGGTTTCACATCCATATTTGTGCAGTGAGTTCAAACAAACTCAAACAACTCAAACCAAATAATCTTGCCAGCTCTTCTGCAGGCACACTGTATGTTGGCCTTAAATTCAGATGAGACTAAGATATTATTTGAATATTATTTATGCTCAGTGATTCAGTGAAATACCATTCTATTCTTCACTCACATATTTTGGAGGGATGCAATATCTCCAAATGGCAACCAAAAAAGTATAGTGTCCATTCATGCAAAACGTGTGATAAAAAGGTGCATGATTCTCATGTGGACTCCAAGTCTATTCCAAGGTTGTTTTTATCATTGACCTTTGTAATTTTGCTTCTCGTTGTACCACACAAAAGTAGTGTCTTATGTCATATGGAATACTCACCATTCAGATGTATTTCACATTTGAAGCACTCTAGAGCAGAGCTAAATGACACAAATGGGCTCCTCTTTGGCCTATGCTGTTTATAGTACAATATGTGAAAGCCATAAAAAGCATCAGGTAAATAGCTTAGATGTAAATGTTTGGGCTAATGCTAAGTGAGCTGAAACCTCAAATATATCTTTCTAATCAAGTACTATATTGGCCTATGTTAGTTATTGCCATTTCTTACAATACACAGAAAATATCATTAAGCTGGGTAAACTTGGTATGCCTGTATGCAGTGGAATCTTGTAGATAAAGTCTTATATTGATTACTCTGAAAAGCCATCCCATTGGCACAAAGTAACCTAAATACACTCTGTCAACAACAATGCCAGAGTCATATCAACACTGTCATGCATCATGTTTTATTTCACTTGTAGTTTTTGTTAATACTTTTATTTTTTTTTAATCCTAATTATATTCTGATAAACTCATGGTTTTATATGCAAAATAAATAAAACTAATAAAGATTTTTTTATGGTATTTTTCTATTTACTCCATTTGTAGCCTATGCATTTTGGAGTGAAATCTAATGGGGAAAGAAAAAAAAAAAAAGATGTATTTATTCTTGGATATGTCTGGGTGCTTGTGATTCATAAAAGTAGATTTTGATGGACAGTTGCCTTGGCTGGAACTCTGGACACTGCTGAGGGAACTGTCCCCTCCTCAGGGCCTCAGAGCTCCTCCAGACCCGGGCCTTTCTTGGGTGTGTCAGTCTCCATTTTCCAACCTCAGAATGTTGAACTTTCACCTCGACCTCAAGCAAGGACCTTTTTATTATTTTGTCCGTGCGTAGCCGTTGACCATTCTTACCTCCAGCTACTGGCCGCGGAGGCGCGCATGCACACACTCACACACGCAGCCCCGGCGCTGGGCTGGATCGATAGGGCAGCATCTGCTCCGGGAAGCCGCGGTCCCACACGGTGCACTGCTCCTCGCTCTGCAAACCAGAACTGCTCATCTCTGAAAATTAAACTGACAGACTCATGTGATTAGTATGCCTTGGCTCGGCCCGCTGTCTGTCCATGTATCTGCCTGTCTGCCCTGACTGTGCACACTGTATTATGACTATGCATGCGACCAAGAGGGATTTCACTCTGACTTTAGTGGGAGGATTGAAATTTGTGATTTAAATGTTAAAACACACTGGAATCGAGCGTCTGGGTGTTATGCGTAAAAGTCGATTTATTATGTTTGTTTCCACTCTTTGTTTTCTTTTTGCCTGTTTCACAATGAATTCAACAACAGACAAATGTAATTGTTTATTTGTCTCTCACAGCTGCACTGCGTTTGTATTGTGAATAATAAACACTGTAATACACTGCGTAAAATGATTGTATGATTTAAGTCATTAGGGTATTTCTTCATATGATGCACCTTTAAGTGTACCAATTTCACTCTTCACATGATGCTATAATGCAGCTGTCATGAATATAGCCTACACTCCAAATAGTAATATTGAACCTAAATAAACATGCCATATTGTGAGTTTGCGTGTTGCTTGTGCGTAATTATGCGTATTTGTAACTTTTCTACTGTATTGTGTTTATAACCACTGTGCACCTAGCTGATATGCATAAATATGTTGTACTGTCTTATTAGGTTTTAATTTCAACAAAATAATAAGGTTAGTTTTGGGTTACTGTAAATATTAGCCTATATGTATTTTATTTCCATACAGTGTTTAGCCTATTTTGTGGTAATGGCATCAGTGACTACAGGGAATAATGCACAAATGACATTGCTTTCGTTGCATTAAAAAAAAGAGAATACCGTATGTTTTGTTAATGTACTTATCATATCATTATATCATATCATTACCGTTAAATGCTGCACATGCCCATATCATATTATAAACACCTGTGCGTAAAACCTCACCAAACCTTACCACACAACACTGTGTGAACCCAATAGCCATTCTAACTCTGACCTAATCCCACTGTGATATGAACTCAATCAATCCTCGTGCACAGAGCAGCAGCAGCAGGCCCCGTGGCGCGTGCACCGGGCGCGCTCCAGGTAGTGTGCGCGCTCGCGGGAGCCTGTGCAGCGGCAGGTCGAGGGGTCTAGTGGAAGAGAGGGTCACATTGATCCGAGTGTTGAGAGAGAATGGTGAGTGGTGATTAAGAGCGCGGCTAAACGGGCCCCACTTGACTGCTTTATTCGTCCAAGTTCTTCTAAATACACGCTTAGAAAACAGGCACATTACGCGCATTTAAACACGCGCATATTCATAAAGCTCTATGTAAATAAGATGCAAATAAATAAATAAAACGTGTGCATATTGGAAAAATACAAACGGGATCCGGCTTCAAGATAAAATAAAGTAATAATAATGTAATATTCTGTATACTGTGTTGTCTGATTAATAATAACAAGGGCTCCGTGACACGCATTACATCCCGCGATCAGTCTATACAAATAATCAATAGCCCTGACACACTTTCCATTGATTTATATGGATTTATTATGTATAATTAGTCCCCTTTTACATCTGATCGTGTGAACCAAACAGCTCATGAGACGCGTTTCCATCCAGGCTCACATCCAAAGCCATAAATATTTAGGCCTAGTCAAAAAAAATATACAAATACAGGGTTCAACAATAAAATCATCAAAAAAATATAATAAGTAGCCTAAAGCATGTGATATTTTGTCTATATTTTTTTTTGGCGTGGGCAGCCTTGTCTTTCCAGCCTAAAATGCAGTTTATCAGGTATCCAAGTCGTTATATTTGACTATAAGAAGATGTGAGGTCAATGAGAGGTAGGGAAAATAGTTCCTTCTATCATCTCAGTGAAAATGTATTAATACAATGTCAGTTTATTAAGTGCATCTTTTGTGCGTAAAATGTGTGATATAAAAACAAAAAAAAACAACAACGATGGTGAAGTTGGACACATGAACTCTCCGTGGCTCATGTGGCTCATGTACGCGCTGCATTGTCTGGTTAAAAGGTAAAATAAATCACTCCCTTGCTAGACAATGTTAAATGATAGTGGACTAATAACTGGAGTGAAACGTGGATGGATCACCTTAGCAAGCGCCATAGTAGTTACATAAAGAAGAACAAAACCCAGTGAGCGCCCATTGATCACACACTACAGTATCCAAAGAGCCGAGCGCAGCAGAATGACGAGCCTTACGCGCACATATTTCATAAGTCCATGCATGCAATCAGCTGAAGCAGGGCTTAACCTGTGGGGTTATGAGAAAGGGTGGATCTCCACCTCCACAAATCCGGCCCCCTCCGCATCCACCCACCCCCCCTAAACTCCAATCCCTCCCACCGGAGAGAAAGGGTAATTGGAGTAGGAATTTCATCGCACATCTGTCAGATTTTTAAGGCCGTGACGCACTGAAAGCGGAGAGTCAATGTGAGCGAGTAAGGGGGAGAGGAGGAGAAGCAGAAAGAGTTGGTGCGGAGAGATCGATGAAGTGGCAGGCAGAGGGAACGAGGAGGAGGAGGAAGAAAATCTCACGAGATAATGAAAGAAAGAGCGGAGAGCTGCTAGTGTAGGAGCAAAAAAAAAACCCCGAGCTACTGTAGATACTGCGAAACACAAGGACCAAGACGAACAGGACTAAAACAGATAACGGATCTTTCCCCAGTAACGCATTGGTTTGGGCTTTTTGTGCGCTCGCTCTGGGTACGGTGAATGTATCACCCCGGGCGCAGCGCGGACCAATTGTGTGAATCTGCAGGGCTGCTCCGCGACACAATCGGAGAGATGCACAGGACGGACAACAGCCGAGGACGCGCTCTGAGAACGGGAGAATAAAGGTAAGATTACGCACGTCCGCTACCGTTTTGGGGCTTTGTGTGTTGTGCATTTCGTACGCGTATCGTGCGGACTTGAATTCAATCTAGGGTTGAATAGTGAGAAGGAAGCGTAAAGGAGCCTTCGTAACTTTGCATAAATCTGGCATCCCGAGCTGGGTTCCGCTTTGACCGATTCCCTCTGGCAAGTGTTTTGTGCGCTACGTTTTGACTAAATCACTGTATTTCTATTTCTGTGCACCTTCCTCGCAGTTTGTGTGCGTAAATGTGTGTCCCAGTCGTGTATTTCTTTGTGTGCGAGCGTTAAAGTTTAAAACGATTGACTAACGCTGCCTGTGTTGTCTCACGCAGGCACAAAAGCGAGGCTTCTGCCGAGGAGCACTGAGCTGAGCACCAAAGACACAATAAAACAGCACACGCACAAGTAAAGAAGACAAAAACATCGCACCTGCCCTAGTGAACCTGTTTACGTGGAGTTTGGAGGAGTTTGAAGACAGTACTTAACGTTATCAGATAATTAATTAGACACCCCATAAGCCCGGAAATCAATTAATTCACCAATCAATAAATCCATAGTCTGGTGTAACAAGAGAGCTTCCAGACTGTTAGCGTGGCGGCTCGACAACAATAACAAGACAAGAGGGCACCAATTTGAAGAATCTTTTCTCGGAGCACCATGGATGCGATAGGGGAGATGTCTTTGCACAGCCACCCAGAGCTGGCGCACAGTCAGGACGGACGATCCATGCTGCACTCCCGTGATCTCTCTGCTGCCTTCCCCAGGCCCTCCCTCGGGGGTCCCACCATGTCCCTGGAGCCCGATCCCCGTCCCCCAACCTTTGACCACTCCATGTCAGCTCTGGGTTACAGCGGAGATTCCCCTTCCAGTGCGGGCACCACCTACACCCACTCTGACGCCCTTGCAGCCATTTGATGATAAGTTCCACCATCATCACCACCACCCATGCCTGCCTGTGAGCAATGTTATCGGCAGCTTTACTCTCATGAGGGAAGACAGGGGGCTGGGAGGCAACTTCTACAACCCCTATGGCAAGGATTTGGCGATGTCCCAAAGTCTGTCACCTCCTTCCGCGACCACCTCCATGCACGGGTATGGGGCCCTTGGCAACACCTCCCCACACACAACCAAATGATCCACGGGCGGGTATGATGTCCATGGAGGAAACATCTTCTGCCGGACTTCCGATTTCGCCCGAGAGATGTCACCCCCAGGCCTTGGAGACGCCTCTCATCAGCTCAACAAAATGGATGCCCACCAGCACCCTGCCAGTCACCACCACCCGCACCTTTACAGCCAGCACTACCAGCCGCACCACCACCCCAGCAGCCAGCAGACCACCGCCAAGATGGAGCACCCCCCGCGTCCTCCCCGGGCGAGGGGATGCTTTCCGGGTCGCAGGGAGGTGCAGGAGCCAATGGAGGTGGCGGTGAAGAGATCAACACCCGAGACGTGGCCCAGAGGATCATCACAGAGCTGAAGAGGTACAGCATCCCTCAGGCTATCTTCGCTGAGAGGGTTCTGTGTCGGTCGCAGGGCACACTCTGTCTGACCTCCTGAGGAACCCCAAGCCCTGGGGCAAGCTCAAGTCTGGCCGCGAGACCTTCAAGAGGATGTCCCGCTGGCTGCAGGAGCCCGAGTTTCAAAGGATGGCCTCGCTCCGGCTGGAGGGTAAGATCTGCCTTTGCACTCTTGTCTCCTTCACTTCTTCCATACTGGAAAACACGTGCACTGCAACACACAGACACTGGCTGCATTGTGTTTTCCCTTAACGCCTTCTTTCACCTCAAAAAAAATATCTGCTCTCCAGCCATCAGTATGCAGCTCAGGCAGCACTATGAGAAAACCACAGGCATCATACTCCTGTCTCACTACTTTTTATTATTTAGGTCATTTGCTATAGCACTCTGGACATTAATTCAGCTAACGCATAGCAGAGTGTTCCAAAACTGGCAAATATAGTAATGTATCCCATATCAACTTGACAAACAGTAACTCAAACAGGCAAGCAGCCACAAAGACGAATATAGGAAATGTAATAACAAGTAGACAGTAAAAATTCAAATTGACCTGGCACAAACTCATGTATAAATGGACTCAAATCAGCCGCTAAAGCTTGTAGGAGGGTAATAAATACGACAACATGACTAGCAACAACGTGCCAATACTGAGAAGTAAAGCTATTTTGGGCATGTAGGATCAGATATAATGCCAGCTAAGGTGCCAGCGTTGCAAAACAGTAATCGCCAACATAGGTAAGGCCTAGCCATATGCAGAGTGAGCTTTGGAAAGGAAGTGCATCTCCTGGAAAAGGATTTCATGAGCTAATTATGATGAATACTTTAATGTTCTTAATTTAAGCTATTACTATGATTGCTTTTGTACATTACATAGGGAAACTCGAGAAACATTGTCTTTGCAATTGCATGTAGGCCCCTTTTGTTGAAGTACTGTTTTGTTCTGGTGGCAGAATTGCATTGATTTGCAGTTGCTGATGTGTGCCCATGCTGAAATGGTGTCCAAACGAGATTCTTCCAATAGTATTCATTGTGCTACGAGTTTGACTGCTGTTTTGCTAATAGATGTATTCAAGTGACTTAACCATTTATTTAGTGTTTACACCAACACATCTGATTGCTTTCATTGCTTTGTCTATACCTAAACAGCTTGGACAATTCCCATTTAACTGTATTTTGAAGGTCTGCTTGGCCCCGAAAAGAGGCCATATGTGCTGCTCCTTTGTTTACCTAGCTCCCAAACAGCTCCTATTGATTTGTACAGTAGCTACAATAAAAAGCCACGGACATTTGCCCTCCTCTTAAATGAACCATGAAGATCAGCTTGAGCAGCGGCTTGGCAATTTAATCGCTTTTGAGTCCGCGAAATAATTTGCGCAGATATGCCATTCTGGAGCGATTGATTAATGCGCACTGTGATTTATATCCGAAGTGGAGGTTGGCAAAGGGAGTTGATGTAAATGACTTGAGCCCATGCCAGACGTCTTTTATCAGCGTCGTCACCCAGGCAATTACAGTGGGGCTAAATGTTGATCGCAAGAGGAGTTTGGAGGTTTGCGAGATTGAAATGTTTGGGTATGCATCGAAATGAGGTATTCAACAGGGCTGATTTGTCAACAAGAGGTTTCCCATGGGTGCTGGAGATCCTTGGAAAAGCTTATAAATAATTTGTAGTGGAAAGTAGAAGTGCACATTTGCCTTTGCAGTATATGAAGAGTGTACATTTCAAAAGTCATTTACTACTTATAGTGGATTTTTTGGGCCATACAAACACCACCTTAAGTAGTGGCAGAAGCACCACTGATTGTAAAATAGTTTTCTTGAAGTAGTAGCAGTAGTATTATAGTACTACCAGCATAGTAGTAGAAACAGCACATCTTACATCACGTTTACTATGATCAAAACCTAACTTCAGTTGTTCTATTTTTACATCGTACATTTTGCGTAAATAATTGGTTTTGCAGTAATATTATGATGACAGTTGTTTAGTTTTGTGAAGTCAGTTTTAATAACAGTCAGGTAACAGCTGCTATTAAAACATTGGACACCATTATATTACTGCTATGTTAAAAAATACTGCTTAACTTGATGTAATTATATTACTATTTTGTGATATGTTAGAAATGACTTAGTGCAATTTGCAGACACAGGACCAAAGACAAACAGGAAGTTGAACAGTTGCACAAAATCTCTGCTGGCTAGAAGCCTTTGCCAATTGCAATTATCCAGCACCACTGAATTCTGAGCATAGTAATCAATAATTGAACTGGCCCAGCCTTGTTGCCCCGCTGCATTCTGGGTAGGGATGATTTTTTTTTTTGAAAGGCACATGGTAATCTGGCGCTTGACATTTAATATTCTTTGGGGATGTGGATTGAAGACACGACAGAGCGCTGTACAGTGCCATGTTACAGTGTTGTCGGCCCTCGGGGAGCCGGGGGGCCATATGATACACGGGGCAGAGAAAGAGATCCAAGTGAACACGGTAAATATGAGCCGAGCTGGGCCGAGCGCGTGCTGCCCACCGGGGGGGGTTTGGGCGAGGGCTGCGTGTCGGCCAGCCAGCCTGGTTCATCAGTGCTACTCACTCTCTGTCAGCAGCTCCACTGATTAAGCCTGGAGACACAATAGGGTTCATAGGTAATGATTGTGCACTCTTGCAATCCCTTCACAATTATTGATCTTTGATTGTTTGGCTGTGGGAGCACATGTGTACATCCTCTATTCAGCAAAACGCCACGGCAATCACAGCCATGGCACTTAGCTCAAGATGAGTTATCTGAAACTCAGCCGCAATTTAGAACAAACTGGTTTTGATGAAATTACAGGTGTTGTACCTTGTATGCAAATGAGCTCAAACAAACACACACTGAGACATGCTTTGATTCACTGTTGTTTTTTTTAAATAAAATCTCATTTATTTGTAACATTGCTACAGACTCTTTCTTAGAGTTCAACATAATATTAAAAGGCTTATTAAGGGTATCCCTCCATTTATAGAATATATGGTAAGGTTACTATAGTATACAAACATTAGTTATATGTATATCATTATGGCAATATTCAAAATGTACTTGCAGGTAAGACAAGGAATTATTCAAATCCAGTGTTCCACATTACACTAATTGCAACTGGCATTTGTCTTATTAAATTATCATTTATATCCACAATCTAAATGGATAGCAAGATGAACAAAAACTAATGAGGATATAATGACTAATGTAGATCAATAAAATGTGCCCATTCAATCAGAATTTCTTTTGTTATAGTTGGCACTGAATTTGACCTCAAAATGTGAATTTTGATGTGTATTTTAAAGCTCATTAGTTGATTTATTTTTGAATCTAAACCTTCATTATTCATTCATTGTTTGGTGTAATTTTCTTCATTTACTCGGTGAATTCCTGTTTCCCCTCTTTACAAACACAAACATTATTTTAACGAGTCAGTGCTCCAGATCCCAGCAACCGATCAATCAGACTCATAAAAAATTAAAGTCCCTACACAGAGAAGTGTGCTAATGTTCGACAATGCCCCTCTCCCTCTCCGACCAGCACACTCTGAAATTGCATATTTAGTTCTTGGCAAAGCCGCACTTTGGACAGCTCGGCACTTTTCTACATAACCTACTTTTCTAAAGGGGGTTGTTGTTTTTCCCCTCTGGCCAACCCCCTTTTGTTTAATTACAAGCCTCTATTGATTTCCATGGGAAAGAGCAGCATGCCTTGCCCACACACACACCTCTACTCGGCCGCTTCGGCAAAATCAAGACTGGAATTAGAATGCGGCACGGCCTGTGTTTCTGAGAGGAGGATAGCTCCAGAGCTCACCCTACGCTTCACGCCTCAAGTTTAAGATGATCCATGTAATGCATTTCGCTTAAAGACATAGAAGACTCTTTAGGGGCCGTCAGAGGACCGCCATTTCCATAAGTCTGCTAGTGAAGATGAAAAAATGATTGGCTGCTGGTGCTATCGCTTTACCTTGCAGTGAAGTGACACTCCAGTATTAATCAAATAAACTAATTGATTGCATTACATAATCATTTCCAGGCTGCTCCATTCACCTTCTAAGCACAGTATATCATTGACGTGTACTGTTCCATTGTATGTTTTGGTGATTAGATCTTCTGTTTTAGGAATAGGGCTTGAGTAGATTTAGCACAACTGTTTATCTCAAAGCACTGGCTGCATTTTAATGAGCATCTCCTCACAAAACCATCAGGCTATTGTCCGCTGCAATTATACCACTGACAGTGACAATTCACCTGGTGGTCACAATCACTTAGAAAACACATACGAGATACGACACAAGCAACTTATTGTATTTCAACTGACTTAACAAGATATTCAATAGGCAATCATTTTTGAGACACTTTTTGGTTTTATAGGTTTTTATGTCCCGGTGTAGATGTAGGATTAAAAAGACTAGGGAAATTTAATTATAGACAAATTATGCAGTTGTGAATATTTTTTTTTTTAATATTTTTTTTTCTTATTTAGGCTGTTTACAGTAGACTGTTTACAGTACATATATTGTACACCCCAGTAATAACTGCTAACTACACAAGTATTTTAGCATTGTTTTTAATAGGCTGGCAGAACATAGCAAACAGCTCATTTTAACCAATACAATTTTAATTGGAATTAAATTTTTCTTTCTTTCTTTTTTTTTAACTAAGCACTATGTTTAAATATTACAATGTTTAATTAACAGAACACATGTATGAATGTAATGCAATGGCTGTAATAACTCAAACTGCACCAGATGTATCTGTTCATATGTGTTGATACTATCAGTTATCAGTCTCAACATACCATGGATACATGACTACAATATGCACAACAAAAGCAAACTGAAGAAGCCATTGAGATAATTCTTAAACAGCTGGAGGAGTGGCCAGGCTCTGAAATGCAAAATGCTGCCTTAACAAACAATTAATATTTAATCACTAACAACCAGCCTCACTTTATAGAGCCATCTGTATTTTAGGTAATAACTAACTGGTGGCTGTTGATGCCAATTTGCGTGTCTTTCCAGAATATTTAAGCCCCATTTTAAGCCCTCCACTGCTGTGCCCTGTTTGGTGTCGTGCTGCAGCCTGTATCAGATGCATGTGTGGAGCAGCCAATCAGGATTTAGGCAGTAGAAGCAGTTGGGCTAAAGACCGAAAAATGGCCGTGCCCTGACACTTAAAGCTGAGGACTGGTGTACGGTGTGGAGGAGGGATCACAGACTATAACTTTAAAGATGATGGCCGAAGCCCTTGACTAAAGGTCTAAATGAATAAGAAAGGTCAATGCGGTTTACGTGTCGGCTACGGTGACTGCACCAACCCCCACCGTAATGAAAGCCACAGAGCATCGTCCCAATCTTTTACGTGTGTTTTTTTTCTTTCCCGCCAAAGGTCACCAATCGGAATCATTTACATATCACAACACGGCCCGCAAAGCAAACCACGTTGATATTGTTGTTTTTTATCTAGCCATCGCAGCCTTTCTCCTACACAACATCAGCACCCCCACTTTGGCGCTGAGGGGGTTAACCAGCCTCTGTGGGTCGAGGAGTCTGAGCTGCACAGATTTAATCAATAATTTCTATCAGCCCCTGGCCCAAGAAATCAGCAGGGGTGGGGAAGGGGGGCTGGGAGGGTTGGATCGAGGGAGGACATGGAGGGAGGGGTCTGGCTGGGAGGGGTATCGGCGGCCGGTGGAGGTGATGCGGTGAGGGGTGTAGGTTGAGACGCCGGGGGGTAGGGAAAGGGCTTTCGATCACGTTTCAGCAACACGAGACAAGGGCATACATCATGATTAGGGGCTGTTCCACGATCATAAGAAGCCTATAGGGGAATATTTATGTCTCGGAAAAGTAGCCCCCCGCAACGGCGATTTATTGCATGGTAATTGTAAGCCTTTTACACATATTACAGCATAAGGAAGCATTTACTTAATGGTCGGAGTTATGATTGGCGAGCAAAGGGGAGGGACGCCAGGAGCTGATTGTAGCGACCAAATTGGCAAAATATTTCGATTATGAGTCCCTGCTGATCGAAGCTGATTACGATATGTACATCTTCATTCACGTGGCTAATGTCTTTGCACAATGTGTGTCGCCTTTTCACGTGAAAACTCCACCGAGGATAAAGCGGATGCATCACTCTGTGCTAACTTTAGCTGCCCTAGCTGTCTAATATGTTCCAGACTCAAAAGTACTTCATTTTTGGTGACCTTGGGAGGGTACAATAATCTCTTGGTTCATGGCGGAGGCACAGGGTCATGTCCCAACTCCCAAGACAGTTTACTTCAAATACGCCTTTTTTATTTATTACGTAGTGTCAGATTTGAAAAATTTTAGAAAAAAAATTGTCAAAAGTTTTAGAATTTGACTTAAACATGACTGTATTTTTAGTATTTTTGTCAGAGTATAGAGATATCCATTTACATTGAAGACCAAATTTACGTCCTAAACACAAGGTCAACATTGTCATCTTGTTTTCTGAAATCAACAATCCAACAATCCCTCAAATTGTGCCGGAAATAGCACATTTGAAACAGACACTATTCTTCTCCTATGTTAGTCTTCTCCACATTACAGACAGAGGTACAATTAATTTGGCGGTTAAGATTGGATGGGGGGTGGTGAGCGAAGAGAAGCGCCAGGAATCCTCCAACAAGTCATAAATCCACGCTACAAGCCAGCCAGCTAGAGCTATCATGTCATTCCTTTCATTACTACATGGAGCTGTGAGTGCACCGTTGTATATACCTTCTATAGCTGCGGCCCCTTCTCCTCCCAACCCCCAACGCACAAATATTGATGGTGTTGGGAGGCCGTGAAAAATGTAGCATTTGAAAGAAAAAAAAAAAATTTCATTTTCTTGTAGCGTATTGACATGCCTTTGACATCTCAGCCTGTTCGGATTTTAATGAGACGTAGCTCGATAACTCTCAGAAATGCAAACGAGCGAGCGGATGCCTAAAAGCTACCCCTGTAATCTCGAATTGACAAGAAAGCATTCCTTTTCCTCTACGTAATGATTCTGAAATACACTCTGTGAATTTATGCTAAGATTTATTCAACTCTGACAAAGCTGGCTGGGTGTCAGAGTACAAAACTAGCAATTTGGTTTATTTAGCCCCGCTGTGATCACTGGTGGCTGCGGTGATGGCACTGGTGTGGAAAAGCTGGCACTAAGGTCACTCTTATTTCTAGCTAATGAGAAATATTTGTTGTGGTGCGTTCAAGAGCCGGTCATACAGTAAACATCAGCAGCTGCAGGGCCGCGGCGGTGTGAGATGTTTCTCAATGGGTAGATGTAAGCCAATCAATTGGACGTGTCAGTGTTGCTCTGAGACTAAGAGGCAGCATCTAGGTTTGTGTGGTTCGAAGTGGATCAGAAGAATAGGATTTCAGGGTTATTGCTAGCTGATATCTCCATCTAATGAAGTCATTTTTCTGTCAATAATGGAGCGCTGTAAATCTTATTTTCTTAAAAGAAGTGAGGAAAATCAGTGAGCACTGCAAGATTACTCGAAGTATTTGACAGCAGAATGCAGCAAGTATTACCGAAAATAAAGTGTCATTTTCCTGATTTCTCGCTCATGGGCTGAATGAGAGCAGTTCTTGCGAATGTGATTTGAGATAAACGTGAGATATAGCAGATAAAAGTATGATATTAGCAATAATACCATAGCTTATTGTAGCTACTATTACTTTTTAATACATGAAAAAACAATGATATAAAATGTATGTTAGTTAGCAAATGTCTCGTTGTAATGATGTAATAACTGTATTTCTGGGTTTCAGATGACATCATATCATTCTTGAGGCCAATAATGTTTAATACAGATGGGGCCAGCAAAAAATTTATATTGTTAAAATGCATTTTTTTATTTGCAATACAGTCAGTTCTAGAGGTCGAACCACTAATAGAAATGATCAGGTCCATCATTTGTGCGTTCGCATTTGAATATATATAAGACAATGTAATAAATAGAAAAATATGTCTCTTGTTCCTTATCTGGGATAATGACATCATCACTTTTCTACAATTAAAAAAAAAAAAGAAACACCCATTACAAAATTTTATTGATGTGAGTGAGATTATTTTTAAATGGCAGAATGTCCTGTTGGCACAGCTAGCACTTGCTGTTTTGTGTGTGTGTGTGTTGAGTGCATATGTGTGGTTTGCTGCGCTGCACACAGCCCAATGCTTACACTTACAAATGCATCTGATACCATCAGCAAAACAGTCGCTCAGGCTCACAGTGCTGATTGAAACCTCTTCAAAGTGTGCATTTAGGTAATTGCACGACTCTCTCCCAAATATGTTTCAGTCCACTTAAGGCTTCTAAACACCCTGGGCAATGCCGAGTCGGCTTGTTTCACTCACCCCTGACGTAACCCGCCTTTAATAGAAAATAAATTAGTTCCCCCTAAAGTGATTATTGCTCACTCACTGCCGCCACATGTAAATGACTTTTATGAGAAACTAATGATGTCGGAGTGTCTACTAAGGGGAAAAGAGGATGTGTACGGGGGTGTGGTGGCTAGCATAGAACACAAAGGCAGAGATTGGTGTTGTGTTTCCTGTAAATACGGCATTACAGAGCGTTGGGGGTGAAAGGTTGAGTGGTGGGTATGCAGAAGAAGAGGAAGGCGCAGGCTGAATTCCAAATGTGTGTCTGATTCTCAAAAAGGATGTGAGCACAACCCACACACAGGCTATTTATCTTCTTCTCGCGTCTCCTCTCGCTAGTGTTTTTGCAGGGTAATATTTATATATATATATATATATATATTTTTACATTCCAGACTCCTCATGAGAAAATATTGATTATATCCTCCTGAGAACCAAGGAAAAAAAGTGTCCTAAAATTACTGTTTTTGTGTGATTTCCTATCTATTTGGGCCTAAAAAAACACCTTACAATTTAAATTTTTTTTTTAATATTTTTTATTTTTATTTCACAGCATGTCCACTGTAGAGGACAACAGGACAATATTCATGTAAAAACAGAATCGAATTTAGAAAATGAGAAAAAAAGAGCAGATTATATCTTTAGAGTGATATTCTCTCAAGAACAAATTCAATTTGAACAAAAACAATAAAATGTAACACTCTTCTGTTAGCTGTTGCTTGCAAGAACAAAAAGTTTGTAATAATGCATTACAGTGTAATGTAAAATATGTATTCAGTTCAACAGTGAACTATAAGACATAGAACATAAGTAGTTCTGCTTTTCTTCTTCTGGATATTTTAGCTGTGGTAATCGCTGAAGCATGCTTTCTTTTTGGTTATGCAGAGGAACATCTTGCATTTGGAGCACCTGATGTGTCTTACCATTGCAACCCTTGTTCCTGCATCTTTCTGCATGTTTAATATCCAACATCTCTGGCATATGTCTGGCTCCTAGCCTGCGTACAGATGATTCTGGTTGTGAGATCTTTGTTTTTGTTGGTGGCTGATACTCTTCCTCACTGTCTTCACTGCTGTCATCAAATGAAGGACTATCCAGCAGCTCTTCAGCCAGGTGCAATTTGAAGTCCAGGTACTGCTGTGTGTTCTTAGCTGGTCGATTCACTGCTTTGCTGTCAGACTTGTACTGGATCCAAGCGTTTGTGATGGCAACATCAAAGAAATGTGTCATCACACGTGACGTGCACTTCCTGGTCCTGGTTGACATGCGGTAGAAGCTCAGCATTCGGTCACAGAAGTCTACGTCACCCATGTTGTTATTATATCCCCTGATTACTGCTGGCCGTCTCACCTGGACATGACCTTTGTCTTTGTTGGACCATCTGCTGCAGATATCCTCTCGATCTTTACCATAGACAGTGGAGGCCATCAGAACTAGTTTATTATCAAACCATTTTGTCACTGCCAGCTCAGGTCCCCTCCGGACCAATGTCACCGAAGCCCCTCTCCCTTCTTTTCTCAACTGCTTATCTCCTGGCAGCTGGCATTGCTTTGGAAGCCTGTTCTTCATATTGGTTCCAGTTGCTGGAAGACCCTATGAGAGCAAAGCATCCATGAGATTGATCATTGTGAAATATCGATCAAAAAACACATAAGTTCCTGCAGGAACTGACTTGACTATTCGCAACACCGCTGCAGCTCCAACTCCCAGTCTTTGGCCCATAAAGGTGTTCTTGCCCTGATAGACCTCGAAATCCAGGACTAGACCTTTTGGCGAGGCAAGCACAAAAACCTTTAGGCCAGTAGGGTTTGGCTTTCCAGGCACATACTGCCTAACTGGGCAGCGGCCTGTGAATGGGATGATTTGCTCGTCAACGCACACCTTTGTCACTCCTTGAAAGGCTGAGACAACCTTGCCTCACACGGTCAAGCAATGGTCTGACTCTCCAAAGAATGTCCGACTCCTTTGCCTCTTCAGTTACATCCAGGTCATTGACAATCTTGAGTGATCTCCTCAGCTTGTAGAACCCATCTCTTGTCATTTTCCTGCTAATAACTGGCACTTTAGTCTTTTTAGCCCAAAACATTTTGACTCTGGGATAGCCAAGGTAGGCCATGTGTACTGATATGCCAAAAAAAACTTAATTTCTTGGGCAGTAGTATTCAGTGACACTCCTATAGTTTGCAGCTGTCTTTGATTTGTAAAAGCTGCCAGATCCTCAAGATTCTGTTATCGATGTACTGTGAAAAGTACTGAATTGGACTCCAGTATTCACGGATTGTAGGGTCATCTTGATAGACAGGAAGCGCAGGTAGCACAGGTGTGAATCTGTTATGATGGGGGAAAAAAAAATCAAGTCAATAAAAGGAGTTATTTTTTTCATATCAATTTGGATTAATGCAGTAATTTCAGTGTCATGGATGTGATATGACTCCCGATAGACCAACAAACTTCATAAGCATATTTTTAGGTAACTTGCATATATTTAACAGCATTTAAACCTATTACAAATACTACAATCATCTAGCATGATCATAAAATTTAATACATTAGCCTGAAACTAAATAAAACATACAAGTTACTCCTGGCCCAAAGAACACGACGACTTTGCTGCTCCCTCTCTGCCTCTGACTCTGTCTCATCCGATTCTCCTGCATCTTCTTCCTCTCCTTCTTCATCATCATCTTCACCTATCACAGGCTGATACTCCTCATTCTCATCCTTTTCCTCATCTGAAAGCTCCAAATCTGAATCTCCCTCAACTATCCTGTATAGAATCCTCTCTGCTTCACTTCTTTCACCTACAACAATGTGCAGTCATTAAATACATTAAAATGGTCCTGGTGTCCACTACAGTTGACATTCATTAAATGTCTGTTATTTCAAAACAGAAATAATGGAACTGTTTTCAGATGTAAAAATGTTGTTCTTAACATGTTTATGAACAAGAACATATATAATTATCATGGTAAAAATAGCAATAGATAAAAAATATTTGACTTACCATTCCTCTTTCCATAAAATGTGGTTGTTGGTATGGCAGCCATCTTGATAGAGGAAAAAAGTAAAGTTCCCAGCATGCAAACCAATCACATGACACATCACTGGAAAGCCCAGGATGTCCCCTACAAAATACTGTAGGACTTGGGAGGGTTACTCCAAATACGTAAGAAAAATACAGGTGAACAAAATGTCCATTGTAAAGGACACAAATGAATGGGCCAGGTCTCAGGAGGATATAATTGGGCCGCAGCAGCTGCAACACTAGAGCAGTGTTTAACCTAGACCCATGCCTTTATTGTGCGCTTTTTGAAAACTACATAGATGTTAAAAAGCAAATTACGACGCAACCCTAGAACCTCTTGTTTTTTAACGTTTTAAAATTAAGAACTTTACCCTATTGGTCCAAACATAACAGAAATAACAAGCCTCTTGAGGATTGAGGTCTTTGAAAAACTACTGCATACGAACATGAAAATTCTGTAAATGTTGTGTTTGCTTTTTAAACGGTCATCTAAAAACACTTAAGTGGGGAGTAGTAAATAAGTAAACAACAGGATATTAAGCTCTATGAAAAAAATATTTAGGCCTGGGTGAAAGGTTTAACAGATCTGTTCAGAGTAGCACCCTCACATGCCCCGTGTGTTTACTCTTGGTTTTGGATGATATGGGTATTGTCAGAAGATCATCCTAATACATTTTGCCTTTTAGTCTGCAGGGCCCAACATCAAACGGAGAGTAAAGAGCATAATGAAAACCTTGAGGAAAACTTAAGAGCTTTGGCTTGGATGTTATCTGTTTTATCCGGGCAGCCTACAGCAGCTCACTGGCAATAAGACGTGAAGGCCTGAACATCTTGATTCCTTTACAGCACAGTGAAACAAGTTGCTGATTCATCTCTTTTAACTAATCAAAGTTGCTTAGCTAATCTGTTTTCTTTCAACAAATCCACTTTCCGTGAGCTTAATCCATTTGTCCTAGTTAGCCAGCCAGTCTGTTAGCTAACCCATTCTCCCCGTCTGTATTTTAATTTGCCATTTTTCTTTTTTATCCGTGTGCTTCCAGCCTGCAAAAGGAAGGAGCAGGAGCAGAGCAAGATGGAGCGTAATCAGGGCCCCAAGCGAACCCGGCTGGTGTTCACCGACTTGCAGAGGCGCACCCTCATGGCTATCTTCAGGGAGAACCATCGTCCAACCAAGGAGCTGCAGGTCACCATTTCCCAGCAGCTAGGCCTCGAGTTGTCCACAGTCAGCAACTTCTTCATGAATGCCCGCCGACGCAACCTCAACAAGTGGGCAGACGAGGGCCGCCCATCCTCCACGGGGTCCTCAGGGTCCAGCGTTTCCTCCTCCGCGGTGTCCTGCAGCACAGCGTGAAGATGCTCCGACCAGAGGAAGGGGCAAGGGGGCACATAGACTGGTCTAAGGCAGAGATCAGCCGTAATAAATGTCCTCCTCGTTATTTGTAGGAGTGACGGAGCCAGCTATTTAGATGATTTTATGATGTATTGTTGAAGCATTTTTTTTTTTTCCAAACAAAGTTGATCGCTCTCTTGAAATGAAAGGGAGCTGTATCCTATAGTGATATGAATGCAGGATGTGAGATCCTGCCTGTATAGTTAAAGGGTGCCCAGATGATTTGACTCCTGGAGGAGTCACGCCCTTACATAGACACCATCTCATTGCATTATTTTGTAGAATAGAGATAATGAGGGTATCACAAATCAGGAGGAAGCATATTTTGGTGTACCTTCAAATCTATAGTCATCTCTCCAAATGTGAAGAATCAAGGGGGGGCTGGAGAGTACCATTGTGTAACTTCTTTAATCAGAAGTGTTCACCATCATCCAAAGACGCTATCCTCCCCAATATTATCCTGATTTTTTTTCAAATCAAAGTAAAGGGAAAGGCATTTTTTATTATACAATTTTTTCTGAATTTCTTAGCATGTGTTGTCGTGATGATGTTTCCCTGGACTGTACCTCAGTGTGAAGCCTGGAATATCACAGGGCTTCTTCAATGTCCCTGCTGTCAATCATTCACCATCAACTGGTTCCTTTCTTGAATTAATCAGAGTTTTCAAGAAGGAATCCCATTGGGTCATACCATTTTGCCAGGACTGAATGAGTGATTGCTAGGAGAAAGTGCCGGTAAGAGAAAACATAGACTTGGTTGGTGCAAAACACTGAAGACACTGAATGAGCTTCCATGCAAAAAAAGCTCACAGCCATTTTTGTCTCTCATTTAAGCCAAAAAATACGAAAATATTTCGCCAAAAATACCAGAGGAAAACAGTACATCGGACACAATGTATAGTGATGTTGTAGTATTTTTTTCACTTGCATTTCCAACAATGGCTAAACATCGGCTCCATAGCAAACGTTTTTTTTACAGAAAAATGTGAGGAGGAATGTGATTCTTTCTGCTCGTTTTGTACAGATTTCAAGCACATCACTATTTATAGATCCCGTTGGAAGTGCAAGGCGGTTTGTTTTAGCCTTGCCAATGCCATTTGTTTTTTCTTTTCCATGAAGGCTTTAACATGCCTCTTTATAGCCAAGTGAAGAAAGAACGTTTCAAATGCAATTGCTGATATGATCAATGTATTTATTAAGGCATTAGGGTATTTATTGTTTTATTTTTGTTTATTTCCTTGCTATTTATTTAGTTATTTATTTATGCTATCTATATACTGTAAGTATTTATTTAATGATGCTCTGTATGTCTGTGTGAAAACTGAAAACTTTTTTCTGATGGGCACTTTTAGCTGTAGAATCCCATCGTAATACCAAAGATAAACATTGCCTCCCTGAATGTACGGCCTAAATCCCCAAACCCTGTACCCAGTCCTTACCCCACTCACTCAGTGAAGTTACGTGTCTGTCTGTAAGGCCAGGCTGTTTTTGTTTTACAATTATTGAAATTTTTAAAAAATTTTTTTTTGCAACTGTCTCTGATGACACAAGGCCAAAGCTTATTTGAATGTTGTGATAATGAGTAATAGTATAAATAATTACAGTAATAATAATGACAATGATGATGTGGCATCTTGCAGACATCACGGGTTGCTAGTAAAGTGTTGTTCAGACCAGTGCCATCTGGCAGAGTGTGTCGAGCATCTGGGGACCCACTAACAGCTCTGTCTGAAGGCCCTGAAAGTCCATCCAGGTCGCCTATAGCAGGCGTACCATGTGTCTGCCGAGGGACATGTGCGGTTGTGACCCTTCTCCATTTGCCCACCTGACTGCAACCCACCCACTGGTCCCCAGTGCAGTCCTGACTCTGGCTCTGTCTCCTGTGTGTCCAGCTCAGTGTAATATCCATGTCCTCCACATGCCAGAACCTTTTGCCAGTTGTCTCAGTTCCCAAACTGTTTTGGGTGTTTAGTAATAATCATCTGGGTTTTAAGGAGGCCTTAGAAGCTTAGAGGTCTTGGTGAGGTTTACTTTTGAGATTGGAAGAAGGATTTGTGCATTGTCTGAGGTGGGTTGGATTGCCGTTTGAGTTGAGTAAAATTTAAGAATACTGTTGTGCTTTTGCTCCTATTCTTGCTTATCCAGAATGTCCTCCTAAATTTGATACATTATTTTTTGTGTTTTCCAGGCTCAGTTGATCTACTTTTGACCATTTTAGAGTACTGAAAGTTTCCAGTGGTGCTAAAACGTCCTGTGTTTTACAGGGATGTCAGTTAAGACTTTTTGACCTCTTTGTTACTGAAATTATTGTCTTTATGTACCAGTTGAGACTTGACCTATGCAAGTTAACTTGCAACCATGTCCTGATTTTTTTCTTGTTTCAGCCAATATTTTGTAAAAAGATTTTCTGGTCAAATTGCCCAAAAGCCTGTACTTTGCCCCCTGCCAGTGCTGCCAAAGAGTGGCTGTTCTCCACCCTTCCACTCTGGCTGCTTTCTTCTGTCTCTCCTGTCTTTAGCGTTGGAAGAGGAGCGCATAGCCAGGGCCCCCTTCACAGTGTGCACTTGAAAGACGGGCCGTCATGAAAGAGGCCATCGACTTTTTCACCGACTTCAAAGGGGAGGTTTTTTTCATCCTGTCTCCTCTCCGGGTATCTGGTCTGGGGTCCGCTCTTGGCGAGACCTGTGGGCTTTAGGGGGCATTCAGAAGGGCGGGGGTAGATCAGAGAGGAGGCTGAATCATCCAGAATGAGGATAGTGGCAGGAGAGTGGGGAGGGAGCAGGCTTTATTGGAGGAACAGGAGGTGTCGGGGTAGTGAGGCATAGAGAGGAATTAAACTTTAATGAGCAACAATTGTAAGCATGCTGAGAGTGGAGGGGAGCAGTGGTAGGGATGTGCACCAGAGTCTGTTCTGGGGGGAGAAAAATTAAAAATAAAAGAGGCTAGAGGCTCCTCTACCAATCCCTGCTTGATTCTGTCATTTTATCAAAGGAGAGGTGACACCTTTCAGGTTTGCCTTTGTCTCGCAGACTCTGGGACTAAAATGGAGACAGGCTGTGTTTGTAGTGAGCCACCTTCTGCTCTGTGTCAAACAGTGGAGCGCTCTTTACAGAGAGGAGAGGAAGGCACAAACAAGGGGTCCAGTTGGCTGCAGCAGGTGCACCACATTAACATTTTAGCCTGCAGTACCCTCTAGTGGCTTTAATAGAAACTGTAAGGCCTAGACAGTTGTTCAAGCCTTGGACTAAGAATTAAGACAGGAGACATGTTCTTGCTTTGAGATGCTCACATCTCTGTGGGAGGATTCAAAATTACCCTAAAATACCTCTTACACCATGGATGTGGCGGTCTCTATTATGTGAGAATTACTGTCATTGAACTGTTTCCAGGGCGATGCATTATGATCTATTTCTATAGCTCAGTATGATCACATAAATGATCAGGGAGTGTTGTGTTTGCCCTGTAGAAGTAGTTTACATGTCAGGAGTGGAATTGAGACTTGATCCCAAAGAGCTGGCCACTTTTAACAAAACAAACTAATGCAAGTCTAAACTGGGTGGGATTATAACTAAATAGCAGGAGATAATGTATACTTATGTTTTAGACTAAAAAAACAAAAAAAGTATTTTTTGATAAACCAAAAAGAACAACCAAAGATTGATGGGTAACTGCTGAACGGGTCTGTTTCTTGGGTAGTTTTAGCAGTTCCCTATCAGAGCTAGCGTAGCACTCAGAGGATTCAGAAGAGCATCAGAGGTTTTCCCTGTGCTTGGGATTCATGTTACATAAGACAGTATTATGTTGAGCTGGAACTGAGAAACTGACATGAGGCAGCGTCTTCAGATGGAAGTCTTTTGACTGTGATCCCCATTTCCCCGCATCTGTCCCCCATCCTCACCCTCTGTGTACATGAAGACTTTACCCATCTACCTCAACTGTGTGCGATGTTGTGTGGCAAAGATTTTTCTTAACCAAAGAATCCATCCTGTCAGGATGTTTGTCTGTCTATCCTATCTTTCTTGTCCATTCATCCGTCTTTTCTTCATGCCTTTTACTTCAAACCAAATGTGCTGGAATCAATCTGTTACAGAAGCCAAGTCGGCTCCGGTCCAGCCAAAGTCCAGTATGATAGTGTTCCATCGATTCATGTTCTGTATATAAAGAAATCATTCTCAAGACCAAAAAGAAGGAGGTGACAATCTAAGCAAGGAGGTTCTTGCTGTAATCAACGTTGCCTATTCCTTGTTATGTTTTTTTTTTCCAAAATCATTACTTGCTGTATAAGAAAAGCCCAAAAATGCTCATTCAAAAGTTCAGAGGAGACAAAAGCTATTTTTCCACATTTGTAAACCACCCTTCCATCTTTTCTTTCCAAAATGTTTAGTGTAGTTGAAATCCTGTTTGATCCCACTGTTGTAAGTAGGAATTATTGAAATTCATAATAAAAGCTTTAACTGGGAAAGAGCTGAGGGAAATATTATATTAGACTGAGTCTGACTTTCCTCAGCTCGGACCCAACCCACCATGCTTTATTGTGCCATTCTTGTTCATGTGTTAGACTTACTAATGAATGTGGCTAACCAAACCAAAGGCTTTAAAAAAGAAACACAACACTTTAAACGTCAATCATGGTGGGACATTTTGTATCAACAACTAAAGAAAATCCCTTTGAATACCTCATGTGAAATTGTTTGTTGTGATGTTGCACTAAAAAAATAAAAACGACTCATTTGTAACCCAACCTCGTATCATGTGGACTTTTTTCAGCGCCTCGGGGCAAAGGGGCAGCATGTTCAAGGTTCTAAAGGCCAAACTCCACACCAGTGTCTTGAAAAGGTCACCATTTTGTACTTTTACACTACACACCTTTACACACACTTTTGCCATGAACTTTGATTTCAAAAGAATGTCCTGTTATCAGATTAACACTTTATTTGCCATCATTTAAGCTTCACTTTTTCATATAAATAAACCCATATGAAAAAGTGATGATAGAAAATAGGAATATATACAGAGCTTACATGAAACTGTTAAACAAATATCTAATAATGGACTGTGATAGACACAACAAAGTGCTGACCTTATTCCACCCCCACCCACTTTAATATTTCTCTGTGGTGGCACTTTGGTTTAATGGGAATCCCATCACTTTCAATGGACAATTTGGGAAAAGTTTCGCTGCTACAATATGATATAAAGTACGCTGATTTGTGTCAAATGTTCAAAGTTTATGTGCAACAACAATCAAGAGTACACGGACTACAGAGCCACTTGAAAACAGCTCTGTAGTCCGTATAGAAAGTATCTGCTACCGAGATCAGCAGCCCTATGCAAAATAATACAACCTGAATAGTGTTGGCAGCGACCACAGCAACGTCCGCAATAAGATGTCTGTGTAATCCCTCAGTCCTCCAGGTCTGATCCAGAGTAAAAGCTGAAGTTAAATCTGTCGACTGGACAAAATGTTGTAGGAGTGAATAAGGAATAAGGTGAATAGCAAGACAACTACTTTAATCTTTCATTAATTAACCTGACTGGGCAAATGCATGTGAGGCGCATACATTCACTCAAAGGTCCTATGTTATAATGGTTCTAATGAGGCATATGCACTTTAACAATAAATTACCACTAGATTACATCACAGGGTACAGTTTTGAGCTCTGGCTAGGGAAAATGACAATATTAAGCAAATGACAAAAAAATAACATTACTAATAACGCTATTCAATGTATGTTTTAATATATATTTTATGAATTCATTAAATATAAAAGTGATAAAAGTGATCTTTAACATTCCCGATAATCTTAAAATCAAGTGCATCAGTCAATGCTACCTCTAATTTGTTGATCATAAACAATAACTCAACCTTTAACAGGGGTTTTCAAGAGATTAAACACATCTATATTCAAGACGCCTTTAAAATCACATAGTAAAACTCTCCATCACACTTAATGGCATCTTCAGACTAACTGCTCTTGCTACATTTATCGACTTCTTGACAGATCAGTCCATTAATAAATTTACTCTAGTTGATGAAAGCTTTGGGAGAAATAAAACGAGCTAGCTAGCACCTCACGTGAGATGACGTTTCTGAAGGCACGTGCAGTCACGTCAACAGCGCACCGACCGGACAGAGATGTTCACCAGACGCGCCTATTGATTTTGCCGTAGCTTCAGTCGTAACATGTAAAAGCTAAATTGACCAACAGAGCAATTTCCTCAGGAGTCAATGAAAGCGTTTGAGGGTGTTTTTATGGCAGATTTACTTCCAGTCGTTCATGTAAAATGTGATGTCCACCGGTGTCACAAGGAAATGCATTGACGAGCGGATATTGGTCTGGTCACTGTGATGAGGTGTTTAAGCCAAATGTGGATGTAATGTAGACATGGAGTTTAAATATGGTTCTTCTGTTATCTTTGTTTCCTTTTTTCCCCCCAGAATTTTCTTGTAAAATTTGTCATGGATGTGTTTTGCGAAATACCATACACATAGAGTGTAAAATAAGGCTAAAACAGGCAAAATAAATTTAAGTTATTTAATTCAGTTTAAGTTGATTTACCAAAACAAATACAATCAATCATTTCCCATATGCATATATAGTTAGGACAAGTTTAAATTTAATACCATTTAAAGTGCATCAGAGCTTTTCATGTTTTCTAATTGTTACTTGTATTGGTGGGATAGTTCCTGTGGTAATTTTTTATCATAGTTATGTCATCAATACAGAAAATTCCATCCAAAAGACAATTTATGCAAGAAACACATTTTTCTGACAGTTGTAACCATTTAACAAAATAAAGATATTGTCATCTATTTTTATTTGTCTAATGATAACTACTATCAGCTGCCCGTGTCCAACCAGGAAGTAAAATTATAAACTTAACCAAAGTAATGCTTTTAGTAAAATCTTAAATATGTGACTATGAGATGTTAACTATGTTTTAGTGAAATGTGCTCCAGCCATTTCATTGATCTAGTTTGAGAATCATTGTAACACTTTACATCTTCTGAGTTATATGTGAATTAAATTCAACATGTAAAGAAACATTTTCCAATGTGTCCATTTAATTTTGTTTACACACAATAAAATTAAGTAGAAATAGTGCGACAAGATTTTTTTTAACCATTTTGGCCTAAATAAATCTATATGAAAAAATGATTAGATAGAAAATAGGAATATATAGTAACATGGAAGACTTTTTAGCCTTAGCAGAACAGACAGGAAGTGATACAAACAAATCTATGTACTTATTATCATTGCCAAAAACAGTGTTCAACTTGCTGTGATGTTTACTTGGATGGGTATACTCCATATGAAGCAATGTTACACATGTTTCCCTTGTTGCGAGCGATCCGGACATACCCTTGTTCTCCCCAAGATGTTCCCCAGCTATAATTAATAAAAATACATTATATTACTCACAAATTTGTAATTAACCTTTTATACGAGGGCTTCTTGTCCTAAGATTACGGGAAAACTCACCTGTTCTTTACCAGCCAATAGTCGGAACCACCAGCAGTGCCATATCCGACAGCTAGAATGCCATGATCCACCTCCCCCATGCAAGCTTGGTCGTCTATCACCCCTAAAAGAGCAGACAAGTTAACGCTAACATGTTCTTTGAGGACTGATATTAGATTATAGCAATAATTCAGGTTTGGATATATGCAGAAACACTATAAACCCACCAGATTTGTAGTGCAAAAATCCTCGCCAATAAGCATGAACAGCCACTGAGATGGGTCCAACAACAGCCAGCGCCTGCTTCAGAGCATCCTCGCTGCTTTGCACAGAGTAGTACGTAGAGCAGTTAGCGGCGCTGTACACTGGGTTGTAGCTGCAAACACCATCCTGTGGACAGAAGACAGTTCAAGTTTTCAAAAGGATGGAGAATTTGTCTGGGTCACCTAAGACCATACATTTAAGACGTTTGGTCTGAACCATATCCCATCTCCACGATTTGAAATGTGTGTGATTGACAGGCGAATTAACTAATTGGAGAAAGTCAAATCAGAGATGTAGGTTTACAAGTCCAAAAGAAAGAAAAAATAAAGCAGAACAGAGAAACAGCATTGATTTCTACATGATCAACAAGCAAAACACTACTCTGTAAATCTGAGGTAAAAGAAGTCATATTTTGTTCTGAATTTGAACAATATGAGAAGATTCCTCCGCTTTTGAGAGACACTACAAAACAACCCAAAATTGGATGGATGTCTGATGATCTGATCTGACTGATCTAATGTCTGGTTAGAACAAGTTTCTCGTTAGATTTTGTACCTGCAAATTTTTGAAAATCATAATTACTTAATCACAATTACTCCCATTTATGAACACGGCACTTGTTTGTGGAGAAAAATATATTATTGATGAACTGTAAAACATTTAAAATTTAATTCCTATTTCGGTCCGTGTAGGCTTCTTTGCTTTGACTAACTTTCCGATTGCAGCTTAGTCTGAAGTACAACTACAAAAAGTGTAGAAGGTTTCATTCTCATCAGTTTCTTCACAGGCATGCCGGGTTTACTGTGAGCACCGAACAGGAAGAATGACCGCGCCACCTTCTCGAGGCTGACGCTGCCTGGATGGACTCAGAGCTGGCCTCCTCCTCCACAAAGCACATGGGCCCGAGGAGAAACATGGCATCTCATCCGATTATTTCATTGTTGCTCTAAAGAGACATTAACTGCAGACTTGAGACTTGAGAAAGTGTGATTCTGTGTAGTGCCTGAAGCCAAACTAGTTGCTGCCGGTCCACCCACGTAGTCTGGTAGTGAGCGTCTGTAAACATGAGTGTGCACCTGATCCCTCTGTCGGACCATTCAAACAACACCATGTTTTCAATTGTACAAAACCCACAAGCAACCTCTGTTCTGACACTCGTTTCACTACATGAAAAAGTACTAATTTTATATATTAAAAGAAGACAAAGGAATAATAAAAAATACAAGCATATGCATGTTATATTTAATCAAAATTGTCCTCTACATTATATCAACATTTTTAAAATACTGGGGCAACCCAGGGATCATCATCCAGTCCAGTTTTAGCCAGAATCCCGTCAAGAGCACCTAGCTGGAGGATTGCTTTTAGTCGAACAGGGAAGCCCAATGCACACAGCAGAAGCTCAACAAGACATGATCAACTTCATGAGAAAGGCATCACAGTCCCAGGAAATATTTATCCTCTGAGCCAACATTTTTCAAGCTATTTAAAGTAATTTGTACATTTGGCCTTGGCACTCCATGCTGTATAAATTCATCATTTATAATACTGTATGTATGTACAAGTACAACCAATAGATAATACTGTGAAAGTGCCTCTGTCACCAGTCGAAGACTTTACCTTCTGAGTATTTTAAACTAGGCTAAAACAATAGCTGCTTTCAGCACAAAGATAATGTGTGCTTTAAATTTTAAGGACTCAAACAAACACAGATGATCAATATCAGAATGAGTCAAACTTTTTCTTTATCAAGAACGAGGATCAAAGGACAGTGGTGCCCTGGGACAATTATGGATTAGCTTGTTTACGACACATGACACATGACACATGACACATGACACATGACGAACGTTGGTTGACCAATGACTGCTTTACTGTTGGTTTTCTAACTTTGTGTTGGTTAAATGAACTAAAAGGCAACAGCTGTTGCCTCACGGGCCTCAAAATATTTAAGGCCTGATAGTGAGCTCTACAAAAACACAATGAATTGATTGAGATGTCCTTTTACACACACCTCATTCACTTTTTTGAGCTTTTAGACATTAAATTGTTTTGCCCCTCAAACTTATCTGTATTTATATTTTGCGTTACATCCATGCTAGCTTCATTAATCCATTAATTCAGTCGTCTTCAAAAATGCTCTGTGCATAAAAAAAATCTCTCCTGCAGTTCTTTTTTTATCCCTAAACCACCACCGGACTCGTCCTGTGGTCAAATTGTGTTCAGAACAAACACATGTCTTTATTAGCATAGCACTGACAGGCCTAAGGGCTTCATTGTTCATTTTCACATTGTTCATTCCCTTTGTTTACTTGCCTGGGATCCAGAACACACACTTCTTCAATACTTTACGAAGATGTGAGTCTGATCAAAGGTGAATCTCCCCATTTTCAAATGGACATGATTGACAGATGCATTAGCTAATTGGGGACAGGTATGGGTCACAGTATTTGGGAAAAAATAAAGGGACAAAAAAAATATCACAGGAGGCTGAAAAACATTGCAGATTTCTGCAGAGTAAATGAGCGAAGCAGTAAACTCTGTTAACCTGAGATCAATTTTATTTTCTTAGTAAATCGCAGATGACCAATGAGCTCCTTTGTTTTACATCTGACACTAAAAAAATCTGATCTGACTGCATGATCACATTTGACCGGAGTTGAGACGCCACAGAGGATGTGGAGACCAAACTGATGTCAATCTGTATAAAAAATAACAGAGAGACGTCATTCTGGATTTGCCAGGCAAATTTTTTACAGCAGAGGGAGCTCTGTCTACATGGTTCATTTAGTAATGTCCTTACCTCAGTTGCTTGTCTTTTGAGTCTTCACTGTTTCTGCTTTTATGTATTTTTTGTTATACGTTTAACAATAAAGTCTTAAATGTAACAGTTTACCTTGGCTTTGTAGGGGTAGGACTTCTCAGAGTCAATTCCCTTGTTGTCGATGACATACTGAAAGGCTTTACTCATGAAGCCTCCACTACATCCATGATTTCCGTATCTCCCTGAACAGTCCACCAGGTTCTGGGGGCTGAGATCCACCAGGTTCCCTGTGGTCTTGGCTAACAGACCCTCCAGTGCCCCTGCAGCGCTGAAGGCCCAGCACGACCCACAGCTGCCCTGCATCATGAGAAAAGAACAGTTATACACAGCCACTTTTATACACGTTCAGCTGGAGTGAAAACTGATTACATTGAAATTAAGATTGAAAAAACATACAATTAGGAAAATAAATTATTATTTTACTTTAGGCATTTACAGTAAAAAGAATATACAAAATTAGCATGTCAGTCATGACACTTTTGAGTAACATTTTAGACATCACATCTATGGACAGTGAGCCCTTCTGGTTATAGAAGGAAAGGTGACTTTATTTAGTTATTTATTTATTTATTTATACAAGGAGATGCAAAGAGAGCACTTAGACTCTCTTTTTCATGGGCACCCTATTCAAAAGAAAAAATGCAAACAAAAAAAACAAACAAAACAACAAAAACAAAATAATACATTTTTGAGAGCGTTTAAAAGTTACAGTAGCTTATAGTTATGAGGAAACTCATGATTATTACTGAAGCATTACGTAGCACGTGGTTATAAATACACAGGTCATGTTTTTCTAACCTATTCAAACGAACTAACCTATAACCAAGTGTAACTGTGTTAAGATCCATAGCGGATTTGCCGGACATAAAGGTGTGCTGTGTAATTTTTCAAGTGTCACCACCTTCTTGTTTCCAGGGGGTTGCTACTTTACCTGGAATGTTCCACAATATGTCTAACTCATTAAATCATTGCTATTGTTCAAAAGACCTTTAAAAACTATACAGTAATAGTGTGATATTTTGTGTTTAGTTCAGAGTTGACACTTTTTATTGTTCTTGTAACTGTTTATGCTGTTGTTAATGTAACTGCTTTTGTATGCAACATTGTATGTGCCGACAAGGATGTGAAAGTTCTTCTGGTGATTTTCAGATCCTAAAATGTGATCACGCCACACTCCCACATGGTAGGCGGAGCCAGATTTCCCTATTGATTGTATTGCACTTTTTAACAAATATCCAAACATTGACTTGACCCTAGAACTTGCTATATCAATCTGGTTTTTAACAATATTAATTCTAGCTGCTCCCCATCTGTATTAAATATTATTGGCCCATAAAATGTTGTGATGTCATCTGAAACCCAGCAATTCGTCAGTTACTGGTTTGTTTTGAGGACTGACTCTAGGTTTTGGCATGAGTTACAGCCTACAGTACCCCTTGTGTTCAGAAAACAAACAAGCAGAGGAAATTTGGCGTAATTCCTTACAGCAGATTGCTACAATATCATGAGCTGTGCTGCTACTCTAAAGATCTGACCTAAAACTTTGCCTTTTTGTCTCCATGGGGATACAGAAGTTACCATACTGTAGAACATTATAGAAACAGAAAGAAAAATCTGAATGGAGACGAGCAGGCGGTTTTCCCTTGCACCAGCAAAATCCGAAACTCAAAATGATTTTTTTTCTTTTTAGCACAATATGAAATCTAACTGTACGTATCCTTCACAAGGCTGCAGGCTATTCACCTTCACATTCAATACTGACATTTTGAGGACTATTTTGACCATCATTGCGCTGTCAAGTTTTTATTGCTATGGCAACGATGCAAAGTTTTTATCACTCTGAAACCCATGAACAGTCACAGGACACCACCTGAACACAGCGATGACCAGCCATTTCCTGTGTTTGAACCACACAGAGGATCCACTTGTGGCCTACAGGACTGAACCCCGTAAGAACTCCATCTTAGCAGCAATCACAATCACCTCCGAATCAATTAATCGGAGGCGCTGAAGAGGCCTCGTAGTGGAATTTCTCTTCAGGGATTCATAACGTGAAATTGAAATGAACTGAATCAAGTGGAAGTGTCTGCGCCTGGCATATTTTATTTAAAGTGAGCACACGTCTTCTCTGGCCTCTGACTGGAGCCGTATTCAGTGTTTGGCAGCACATGAGTGTACACATGGTCCAGTGGAGGAGACGAGGTTAAAGGACTGCTAGACTCTTGGAAATATGTCAATTTCACTTTTTCATGTTAACACAGAAGCCCGGCCAGAATCGATATGAGTGGGTCTCTGGTTGAATGATACTTGTCTGCACAACACCAGTCGGTAATACGTATAAGGGCAGAGTCTTGTTTAATACAGAGCCCAGGAGAACACCAGGAAGCAAAATTAACCTGCTGGACAAGTTATTACTATTCTCTTCAGCTGCAGTCATGCGTTCCACCAATGAGCAAAAGTATGGTTAACTTAAGATGTGTAATAGAATTGCTTTTTACATTTTTGCCTGTTTTATAGAAGTAACAAGGATTGGAGTTGTCAATAGGACTGCACACAGTTTTGGGGGAAAAAATCAAACTGCAAATATTCTGCGATAATATTTTTAAACTATGTTTTCCACATGAATTCACTAATCAACAGAGAAAAAATATGAATACCTCTCTTACAAAGACAGATACAACCCATAATCTGCTTATTGCTAACTTACATGCCAGTGATTCGCAGCCTGGGGGATAACCCTGTTTTGTCTCATGCTCTTTTTGAGACTTTTGTAATATCGCTGGTATTGAATATAAGCAACAATCCGCAAAAAAAAAAAAAGAATTGGCCATCTCTACCAGGATAATAATAATTGTATAAAACGGGTAATGCAGACTATTAACAATAATGCAACTAAAACTAAAATATAATTATTCCAATGATCTACTATTTACTATTTTTACATAGTAATTACACTGGGTTAATCCAGATGCATTGTTAACACAACATCTGTCCATAGGGGTTTAGTCTCGAAAGGAATGTAAAAGAACATAATGCTATGAGTCTTGTAGCAGCCTAAATAAAAAAAAGTATTAAGTTGTGCCTTCTTTTAACCTGAAATAATTCCCTGATTATTCAAATATGGAATACACAATTATTAATAATGCGTGAAAAATGTGACATACATAGAATAGTCATAATTGAATACATACAATACATAGAGATATGAAGAGAATATCTCACTTGATTCTTGACTTTGGTCACATAGCCGCTTTTCCTCCAGTCCACACTGTCTGGTATTTCTGCATCTGCTGAAAAGAGAGAGGATGGCGCCCTCTCTAGGTCACTGGGAACCCTCAGCGTGGAATACAACTGCTTGCTTCCTCATCAGTCTATGAAGGAAACACATTCATTATAGACGACGTCTTCTACTACTACTACTACTACTACTACTACTACTACTACTACTACAATTTACTTTCTTTTTAGTTTATTTATTGATTATTATGTTCATATTTGTTTACAGGAATCCAGTTGAATGATAAACCGCCCTTCCTGTCACACTGCCTGGAGTGAGCAATGTCCGTTTTGAACTGGTTCCCTTCCAGATAATTGGTGAAACACAACCAATTGTGTCATCATCTCCCTGTTATATATATACATTATGTCTCATATAGAATAAAATAAAATGATAAAATGGCTCCTTCTTATTCAACAAAATGCCTTTTAATATAAATAGGAAAACTCATTCTAGTCTATTTTTTCATAATTTGCTGCTTTTACAATACACTGTGGAGGAAAAGATGTTTTAAAAGACAAAGTCAGGTACAAGTCAAGCTTGGTTAAACTTGTTTACAATATGTGTACTCGTGTCACGATTATTATTATGAAAATGGGTCAAATGTAGACTTTGATTCTGTATTTGTTTTTATCATGTAATAGAGTGTGTGTAAGTCCAGAGAAACATTTTAATTACTCTGATTATGATCAAAATTAAGTGTACATATGATTTCACCATCCAGAGCAATCAGATCTTTTTTCTATAATGAGTTACCAGGTCTCCGAAATGGTTCATCTCGACAGTGTAGGAGTGAAGGCCCATGGACGCCTCCAGATTGTGTGTGTTGATGTACCGCAGGTTTTTCTCCCACACTGCTCTGCGGTTCACTTCCTCCACCTGAACAAAGGATTTGACAGCCACTGTGACTTCAAGTACATGATTAAGTTGGTCAAAATGTGTTATTTATAGAAAAAGCAATGGGCAATATATCTGTGCCAATGTGCAATAGCATTATTTTATATTAACGCTGTATTATTCCCATAATATTAGATAATATACAAGATTTTGTCATATATCAGTATCAGTAAAAATTTAAGCTGAAATATTACTATCCAAATTTCATATTGATTTTATGATTTGGTTTTATGATTTCTTACGAAAAACATTTTTTTTTGTTATTTTTTGATGTGAAGATTTGAATCAAAGGACGAACACTCTACCAGATGTCTGTGTAATCGCTCAGTCATCATCCATCTGATTCATAGGAAAAGCAGAAGTAAAATCTGTCAACTGGACAAATACCACCCCTGCATGTATTTTTCACAGACTTTGAGGTCGACATGTTGCTTAACAACAAGGCAATAACTGTTAGATCTCCACTGATTTATGATTTTAATTGTCCAGTCCAGTAGGCTTACACAATCATGAAATACTATATTATATCCCTAATAGATAAATTTTGTAATTACTGTTTTTACAAAAGTTAAAAGCGAATTTGGTGAACTTCACAACAACGTCACCACATGTTGTTGTCTTTAGTTAGACATTATCGGCTAAAAAGTCCATACTGGTCCATCACATAAAATTATGTGTTATTGATAGGTATTATTTTGGGATTAACTTAAATGGTTTAACAGTTAAACCTACACTTTTTCTGCCTTATAATGAAGATTGAGTTCACAGTCCAGTTTGAATAACACTGATAACACAACACAAGAATCCCATCTATTTAAAGTATTAAGCCGTAATGTTTGTCCATTCCTGCCATGTCGTCCCTCTCTCACACAGCCTAAAATGCACCTGATTTTGGTATCTCTTTTGGTAAGTCTTCTTCCACAGGTGCCAGTGCTGGTCCAGTGTGGAGTCAGACTGAGCCCAGACTGTGGCCCAGAGCAGAGCCAGCAGCAGCCAGCCTCCCACCATCACACCTGGGAAATGAGACATATTCACATTTTTATATATATACACACGATTTACATTATATCATATTTTATACACATGTGAAACAACTACAATAAGCCTATTTAAAATGCTCATAGGACTTTTTAACATCATTTAAGTCTTGTAAAAGGTTAGCTAAAGCCATGTTTTTCCCCGTACTCAGACAAACAGTTAACAGTTTCGGGTTGTTAGCTCGCTCTTTTAAATACTAGCTCTATTAAACTACAGTAAAAGTGAGTCAGACTTAGCATAACCGTTCAGATATTACTCCTAGCCTAATATCCAACTGATATGGTGTATTAGCCTTTAAATAGTCTTTGTCTAACCGCGTTTTTAGGTGACACAGGCTCGTACAGTACCTCTCCTCGTCGGGTTCATGTCTGCGGTGAAAATGAAACTGAATTTCCTCTTTTATGAAGCACGCGCGGTCACGTGACCAGGCTTTCACAATCACAGGTGAGAGAAGTGTGCCACTGCTGCTACATGCACAAGAGGATGCACAAGAGGAGGGACAAGAGGATGCACAAGAGGAGGGACAAGAGGATGCACAAGAGGAGGCACAAGAGATTGTTAAAAATGATATCATATGTAAAACTGCAAAATCATCTGCACCCCTCCACCTGCCAGAAGATGACGCGCTGAAGATGATCAAGGTGGCAGCAGAGGAAGTACTGTATCTAAGCATGTGCCGTGTCTCAATTTCACGGTTGCACACTGTACGGCTGAAGTACAGTTTGAAGGACCTGGCCAATGAAGGGTTCTCCTCTGTAGCCTCCGTCACCCGCAAAGGCCATGCCAAAATGGGACAGAAATAATAAACCAGAATTGAATTATCAATTAAAACTTTCATTATTTGGGAGTGTCATTCACAAACACCAGGCAAAACTTGAGGGTCTACTGCAGTAAGACAGCATGAATGGTCATCAATTCAGCTGTAAAACAAAGACTTTAAATTGAATCCAACAGAAAGTTGTGTGAGACAGTTTACATTTAGTAGATAGATTATTTTTAAATGTTTGGCTGGGAGCAAAGTAATGTAGAGTCCTTTAACTGAAACAATGCAGCTGTCAGATAATTTAATTTATTTCTCATTATTTGATGTTTCTCATTAGACAAGAGTGAAGATTACATATGTAAACTCTGTTGTATTTAATGTAATGACACATTGCATAAAGCGTGTAAGCCCCGAGGTGAAAAAGTAGTTGTTTTTTTTTTATCATTGACAGCTAATAGGGTAATCATCTGCTACATTAACTTCTAGGTTAAGGACGGCAGCAAAGGAATCAAGAATAGGCACATTACAAGTGATAACTGATTTTGTCAAAACAATCGGCTACACAGAAGACAGAACATCAGAGCACAAGGACAGTGCCAACAGTGTTAGGCGCTCTGTTTTGCCGGAAATCTCAAATAAATGTACTCACTGCAAAATATCTAGCAATAGAATTCTACAGGCTGTAAGCTTTTAAACAAGGTACAGCATGTGCATATGTCCTGTAGTTTAATCCTTCAAATAATTTATGCTTGTGAGTAATGGTGTGCTGCTTCTTACAGCACAGCACAACACACAACAGTGATCTGAACGGCACTCGAGTTATATAAGCACACTGTTTTCAGATCAATGCCATTTGTTCACAAATAAGATGCAATGAAATTGGCATAAGAAATGTTTCAAATTTCAATGTTACAGATTTCATGGGCTACTTAATTGGAAAAAAAAATCTGAATAAAAAAAAAAAATCTCCCATTTAACCATGGATCTACACATTTCCTGGTTTGGAGAAGCAGGGTCTTAAATAGTCTCTGTGAACTGTGTGCGATCTAATAATCCCACACACCCTGCACAGTCCCATATCCCACACTCCCTTAGTGCGGCTCGTGAGCATGTAGTGACGATCACTTTCACTAAAGTGTAAGAGCAAAGTAGAGAATTTGACATTATGTGAATGAAGGGAGCATTGCGAGCCAATGTGGCAGATATTATCTTCCATTCTATAGTAAACAGAAAGTTTGGGAACTGAACCATTTATTCACTGTTTTAGCAACTCCATTCATCATGCAGTTCTCTTATTTTTTATGTAATCAATGAGGACACAATTAGTGACTCTGGTGGAACTCAATCCCACAACCTTTGAATGTCCTTGCACTTGAAAGTCTACAAGTCCAATGCACCACAGAGGCCTCACAGGAAACAAAGAAAATGTCTGCAGACATGACACTTTTATAAAGGCCTTGATCTAAAGGTAGTGGACAGTCATGTAAAAGACTTTGGCATTACATGGATGGAGCATTTTCTTGCATTTTCAAGCAAATACAGTTTCTGTGAGAACTGAAGCTTTTTTCTACTGTTTTCTAGCAAATTAAATTTGTGTAGGAACAATTTTTTCACTGCTTTCACCAAAGCCATGATCTGAAGCTAGTGGAATAACAAAGTAAAGGAAGTAGTATTTACATGATTAGAGGGAGCGTTGCAAGCTAACTTATTTCAAAGTAATGTGAATTCTCTTTCTCATTTTTTGTAACTTCAGTTTGTGTGGGAAGTGAAACATTTTTGCCCCATTTCTATGTAATCAATGGGGGAAGACTTAAACAATGACTCTGGTGGGACTTGAACCCACACCTTTGAATGTCTATGTACTTGAAAGCCTAGAAGTCCAATGCGCTCTCCATTGCGCCACAACGTGCATGTATTCTTTTGCAACTTCAGTTTGTATGGGTATTGAACCATTTCTCACCCCATTTCTCTGTAATCAATGGGAGGAGACATAAACAATGACTTCGGTGGGACTTGAACCCACAACCTTTGAATGCCCTTGCTACTGAAAGCCTAGAAGTGCAAATAAAAAATGATGTATACAGAGATGATTACTTTTGGAAGGTCTTGAGCTAAAGTTCCTGAGTAATGTGAATGTATTCTCTTGCATTTTTTGTAACTTCATTTTGTGTGGGAATTGAACCATTTTTTCCTCCCCATTTCACCATCTGTCTTTTCTTGTCTCTGTAATCAATGAGGTAAGACATAAATAGTCACTCTGGTGGGCCTCAACCCCACAACCTTCAAATGTCCACAAACTTGAAAGGCCAATATGCTTTCCACTGCTCCACAGGGGTTTGCGTGATTGGAAAATAATGTATTCAGATGATCACTTTCACAAAGGCAAGGCAAGGTAAGTTTATTTGTATAGCACAATTCACACACAAGGTAATTCAAAGTGCTTCACAGAACAAAAAAATAAACAATACAATAAACCACCATCAACACTCACACACTCACACACTCACACATACACACACACATACCAGGCAATGTGGGTGAAGTGTCTTACTTAAGGAAACAAAAGAAATTAAGCGCTTCGCACTCGGCCGACCGGGCACTCCCTGTAGGTGGCGCTGATTCATCACTTGCCTCTGTTTTATTGTGGCTTTGAGCTGTATTTGTCACCAAACCAAGCCAAAAGACATTGGGAGCAGTGATGCACAAAATGCACCAACATGGGGTTTTCCAGGCATCGCCATGGTAACACCGTGCAAAATACAAAGTTGGCACCTTGGACTTTTTTGACGGGGAAGATGTAAAGAATCAGCGTGCCAATTTTCACATACTTGATTAAAGGTATGAAGCCGTTATAAGACTTTGAAATGTCCAAAAATGTGTACATTTTCCCATTAGGATAACATGGGGTTTTTCACGCATCGCCATGGCAACAAAGTGAAAAATATGACATGGGTGTGATTGACTTTTTGGATCGGGATGACATGATGAGTCATTCTGCCAAATTTCACTTAATTCCATGAAAGTAATGTTTTTCTCATGAATGGGAAATTTTCGGACCCTTCCCATTAGGATAACATGGGAACTTCGGCGCATCGCCATAGCAACACGGTGCAAGAAACGACATGGGTCTGATTGACTTTATTGATCGGGATGACCCACTGGAATTTTGTGTGAAATTTCGTAACATTTGGGCCCTCCATACAAATTTATTTGTTATTCTGTAGGGGGCGCAATTGCACCAAATTGTTTTCTTTCATAATTAGTAGGTCTAGGCCAGAAAGTTTTACAACTGATTCGAATTTGAGCTCAATCGGACTTTGTATGCGCAAACGGGAGCAAATTTTGACATTTGAAAATTGCAAAAATTCTGACGGACTTTTGCGGCTTTGCCGCACGGAAACCGTGACAGGTATCAACCTAAATTGGATAACTTTTGATGCCCCACTTGTCTAGATGATGTCCAGTGATTTTCAGCCCTGCAGGTGAAGCGCCTTCAGAGGAGTTGACGAAAATGCAACGTTTGACGTTTGACTTTTTTGACAGAGACAAACTGAAGAATCAGTGTGCCAAATTTCATGTTCTTCATTGAAGGTAACAAGTTGTTATAAGACTGTGAAATGTCTGATAATTTGTAAATTGTCCCATTAGGATAACATGGGGTATTTCGCACATTACCATGGCAACCCAGTGAAAATTATGACATGGGTATAATAGACTTTTTTGATCAGGATGACATGAAGAGTCAGTATGTCAAATTTCACATAATTCCATGAAAGTAATATTTTTTTCATGAATGGGAAATTTTGGGACCCATTAGAATAACATGGGCACTTTGGCGCATCGCCATGGCAACACGGTGCAAAAAATGACATGGGTCTGACTGACTTTATTGATCGGGATGGTGAAATGGAATTTTGTGTCAAATTTCGTAACATTTGGGAAAACTAAATTTTGTGCCCTCTATGCAAATGTATTTGTTATTCTGTAGGGGGCGCTATTGCACCAAATTGTTTTCTTTCATAATTAGTAGGTCTAGGCCAGGAAGTTTTACGACTGATTCGAATTTCAGCTCAATGGGACTTTTTATGCGCAAACGGGAGCAAATTTTGACATTTGAAAATTGCAAAAATTCCGATGGACTTTTGCGGCTTCGCCGCACGGAAACCGTTATACGTATCAATGTAAATTGGATAACTTTTGATGCCCCACTTGTCTAGATGATGTCCAGTGATTTTCAGCCCTGCAGGTGAAGCGCCTTCAGAGGAGTTGACGAAAATGTGACGTCAACGAAAATGCTGACTCGGCATTTCGGAATTTTCAATCCAAGATGGCCGACTTCCAGTTTGTCAGAGGGCGTGGCCACAATAATATTTTTTGTTTGGCATCACTTGAAGAATGTGTGTATCGAATTTGGTGGCTCTACGACAAAGTTGACGTCGGGGCGTCTCCCATTGACGCAATGTATTTTGACTTTTGTAGGTGGCGCTGTCGCGCCATTTTTTTATGTCCAATGATGCACCATATAAAAAAATAAATTTTTCGGCAGACCTGAATTTTGGGCAAAATTTGGTGAGTTTTCGAATATGTTCAGGGGGTCAAATTCCTGCTCAAAGAGCAGAAGAATAAAAAAATTAAAGCCGCAAGCGGCATCGAACGGCCCTCGCGGGCCGCGCTTCGCACTCGGCCGACCGGGCACTCCCTGTAGGTGGCGCTGATCCGCCACTTGCCTCCGTTTTATTGTGGCTTTGAGCTGCATGTGTCACCAAACTAAGTCAAAAGACATTGGGAGGACTGATGCACAAAATGCACCAACATGGGTTTTTCCAGGCATCGCCATGGCAACACCGTGCAAAATACAAAGTTGGCACCTTGGACTTTTTTGATGAGGATGATGTAAAGAATCAACGTGAAAAATCTGACAATCATCATTGAAGGTCTGAAGCCGTTATAAGACTTTGAAATGTCCCAAAATTTGTAAATTTTCCCCTTAGGATAACATGGGGTATTTCACGCATCGCCATAGCAACAGAGTGAAAAATATGACATGGGTGTGATTGACTTTTTTGATCAGGATGACATGATGAGTCATTCTGCAAAATTTCATTTAATTCCATGAAACTAATGTTTTTCTCATGAATGGGAAATTTTCGGAGCGTTCCCATTAGGATAACATGGGCAATTTGGCGCATCGTCATGGCAACACGGTACAAAAAACGTCATGGGTCTGATTGACTTTATTGATTGGGATGACCCACTGGAATTTTGTGTGAAATTTCGTAACATTTGGGAAAACTAAATTTTGGGCCCTCCATGCAAATTTATTTGTTATTCTGTAGGGGGCGCTTTTGCACCAAATTGTTTTCTTTCATAATTAGTAGGTCTGGGCCAGAAAGTTTTACAACCGATTCGAATTTGAGCTCAATCGGACTTTTTATGCGGAAACGAGAGCAAATTTTGACATTTGAAAATTGCAAAAATTTCGGTGGACTTTTGCGGCTTCGCCGCACGGAAACCGTAATAGGCATCAACGTAAATTGGATAACTTTTGATGCCCCACTTGTCTAGATGATGTCCAGTGATTTTCAGCCCTGCAGGTGAAGCGCCTTCAGAGGAGTTGACGAAAATGCGACGTCAACGAAAATGCTGACTCAGCATTTCAGAATTTTCAATCCAAGATGGCCGACTTCCGGTTTGTCAGAGGGCGTGGCCATAATAATATTTTTTGTTTGGCATCACTTGATGAATGTGCGTACCGAATTTGGTGGCTCTATGACAAAGTTGACATCGGGGCGTCTCCCATTGACGCAATGTATTTTGACTTTTGTAGGTGGCGCTGTCGCGCCATTTTTTTATGCCCAATGATGCACCATATAAAAAAATAAATTTTTCGGCAGACTTGAATTTTGGGCAAAATTTGGTGAGTTTTTGAATATGTTCAGGGGGTCAAATTCCTGTTCAAAAAGCAGAAGAAAGAAAAAAAAATTAAAGCCGCAAGCGGCATCGAACGGCCCTCGCGGGCCGCGCTTCGCACTCGGCCGACCGGGCACTCCCTGCAGGTGGCGCTGACCCGCCACTTGCCTCTGTTTTATTGCGGCTTTGGGCTGCATTTGTCACCAAAGTCAAAAGACATTAGGAGCACTGATGCACAAAATGCACCAACATGGCTTTTTCCAGGCATCGCCATGGCAACACCGTGCAAAATACAAACTTGGCACCTCAGACTTTTTTGATGGGGATGATGTAAAGAATCAACGTGCCAAATCTCACATTCTTCATTGAAGATCTGAAGCCGTTATAAGACTTTGAAATGTCCCAAAATTTGTAAATTTTCCCATTAGGATAACATGGGGTATTTCACGCATCGCCATAGCAACAGAGTGAAAAATATGACATGGGTGTGATTGACTTTTTTGATCAGGATGACATGATGAGTCATTCTGCAAAATTTCATTTAATTCCATGAAACTAATGTTTTTCTCATGAATGGGAAATTTTCGGAGCGTTCCCATTAGGATAACATGGGCAATTTGGCGCATCGTCATGGCAACACGGTACAAAAAACGTCATGGGTCTGATTGACTTTATTGATTGGGATGACACATTGGAATTTTGTGTGAAATTTCGTAACATTTAGGGAAACTAAATTTGGGCCCTCCATGCAAATTTATGTGTTATTCTGTAGGGGGCGCTATTGAACCAAATTGTTTTCTTTAATAATTAGTAGGTCTAGGCCAGAAAGTTTTACAACTGATTCGAATTTGAGTGAAATCGGACTTAGTATGCGCAAATGGGAGCAAATTTTGAAATTTGAAAATTGCAAAAATTCCGATGGAATTTTGCGGCTTCGCCGCACACGAAAGCCGTTATACGTATCAATGTAAATCGGATAACTTTTGATGCCCCACTTGTCTAGATGATGTCCAGTGATTTTCAGCCATGCAGGTGAAGCGCCTTCAGAGGAGTTGACGAAAATGCGACGTCAACGAAAATGCTGACTCGGCATTTCGGAATTTTCAATCCAAAATGGCCGACTTCCGGTTTGTCAGGGGGCGTGGCCATAATAATATTTTTTGTTTGGCATCACATGAAGAATGTGTGTACCGAATTTTGTGGCTCTATGACAAAATTGACGTCGGGGCGTCTCCCATTGACGCAATGTATTTTGACTTTTGTAGGTGGCGCTGTCGCGCCATTTTTTTATGCCCAATGATGCACCATATAAAAAAATAAATTTTTCGCCACTTCTGAATTTTGGGCAAAATTTGGTGAGTTTTTGAATATGTTTAGGGGGTGAAATTCCTGCTCAAAGAGCAGAAGAAGAAGAAATAAAAATAAAAATTAAAGCCGCAAGCGGCATCGAACGGCCCTCGCGGGCCGCGCTTTGCACTCGGCCGACCGGGCACTCCCTGTAGGTGGCGCTGATCCGCCACATGCCTCCGTTTTATTGTGGCTTTGAGCTGCATGTGTAACCAAACAAAGCCAAAAGACATTGGGAGCACTGATGCACAAAATGCACCAACATGGGTTTTTCCAGGCATCGCCATGGCAACACCGTGCAAAATACAAAGTTGGCCCCTCGGACTTTTTTGACAGTGAAGATGTAAAGAATCAGCATGCCAAATTTCACGTACTTCATTGAAGGTATGAAGTCGTTATAAGACTTTGAAATGTCCGAAAATGTGGAAATTTTCCCATTAGGATAACATGGGGTATTTCGGCCATCGCCATGACAACCGGGTGGGAAATATGACATGTATCCAATTGACTTTTTTGATCAGGATGACATGATGAGTGATTCTGCCAAATTTCACTTAATTCCATGAAACTAATGTTTTTCTCATGAATGGGAGATTTTCGGAGCATTCCCATTAGGATAACATGGGCACTTTGGCGCATCGTCATGGCAACACGGTACAAAAAACAACATGGGTCTGATTAACTTTATTGATTGGGATGACCCACTGGAATTTTGTGTCAAATTTCGTAACATTTAGGAAAACTAAATTTTGGGACCTCCATACAAATAAATTTGTTTTCTGTAGGGGGCGCTATTGCACCAATTTTGTTTCTTTCAAAATGAGTAGGTCTAGGCCAGAAAGTTTTACAACTGATTCGAATTGAGTGAAATCGGACTTAGTATGTGCAAATGGGAGCAAATTTAGAAATTGCAAAATTGCAAAAAATCCAATGGAATTTTGCGGCTTCGCCGCACGGAAACCGTTATAGGTATCAATGTAAATCGGATAACTTTTGATGCCCCACTTGTCTAGATGATGTCCAGTGATTTTCAGCCCTGCAGGTGAAGCGCCTTCAGAGGAGTTGACGAAAATGCGACGTCAACGAAAATGCTGACTCGGCATTTCGGAATTTTCAATCCAAAATGGCCGACTTCCGGTTTGTCAGGGGGCGTGGCCATAATAATATTTTTTGTTTGGCATCACATGAAGAATGTGTGTACCGAATTTTGTGGCTCTACGACAAAATTGACGTCGGGGCGTCTCCCATTGACGCAATGTATTTTGATTTTTGCAGGTGGCGCTGTCGCGCCATTTTTTTATGCCCAATGATGCACCATATAAAAAAATAAATTTTTCGGCAGACCTGAATTTTGGGCAAATTTTGGTGAGTTTTCGAATATGTTCAGGGGGTCAAATTCCTGTTCAAAAAGCAGAAGAAAGAAGAAATAAAAATAATTAAAGCCGCAAGCGGCATCGAACGGCCCTCGCGGGCCGCGCTTCGCACTCGGCCGACCGGGCACTCCCTGTAGGTGGCGCTGATCCATTAGTTGCCTCTGTTTTATTGTGGCTTTGAGCTGCATTTGTAACCAAACAAAGCCAAAAGACATTGGGAGCACTGGTGCACAAAATGCACCAACATGGGTTTTTCCAGGCATCTCCATGGCAACACCGTGCAAAATACAAACTTGGACCCTCAGACTTTTTTGACGGGGACGATGTAAAGAATCACTGTGCCAAATTTCCTGTTCTTCATTGAAGGTAATAAGTCGTTAGAAGACTTTGAAATGTCCGAAAATTTTAGAAATTTTCCCATTAGGATAACATGGGGTATTTCGCACATCGCCATGGCAACAGAGTGAAAATTATGACATGGGTGTATTGACTTTTTTAATCAGGATGATATGATGAGTCATTCTGCCAAATTCACTTAATTCCATGAAACTAATGTTTTTTCATGAATGGGAAATTTTCGGACCGTTCCCATTAGGATAACATGGGAAATTCGGCGCATCGCCATGGCAACAGGGTACAAAAAACGACATGGGTCTGATTGACTTTATTTATGGAATGACGAAATGGAATTTTGTGTGAAATTTCGTAACATTTGGGAAAACTAAATTTTCAGCACTCCATACAAATGAATTTGTTATTCTGTAGGGGGCGCTATTTCACCAAATTGTTTTCTTTCACAATGAGTAGGTCTAGGCTAGAAAGCTTTACAACTGATTTGAATTTGAGTCAAATCGGGCTTAGTATGCACAAATAGGAGCAAATTTTGAAATTTAAAAAATTGCAAAAATTCCGATGGAATTTTGCGCGGCTTCGCCGCACGGAAACCGTTATACGTATCAATGTAAATCGGATAACTTTTGATGCCCCACTTGTCTAGATGATGTCCAGTGATTTTCAGCCCTGCAGGTGAAGCGCCTTCAGAGGAGTTGACGAAAATGCGACGTGAACGAAAACGCTGACTCGACATTTTGGAATTTTCAATCCAAGATGGCCGACTTCCGGTTTGTCAGAGGGCGTGGCCATAATAATATTTATTGTTTGGCATCACTTGATGAATGTGTGTACCGAATTTGGTGGCTCTACGACAAAGTTGACGTCGGGGCGCCTCCCATTGACGCAATGTATTTTGACTTTTGTAGGTGGCGCTGTCGCGCCATTTTTTTATGCCCAATGATGCACCATATAAAAAATATAATTTTTTGGCAGACCTGAATTTTGGGCAAAATTTGGTGAGTTTTCAAATATGTTCAGGGGGTCAAATTCCTGCTCAAAGAGCAGAAGAAGAAATAAAAATAATAATAATAATAATAAAAATAATAATATTTTTAGCAAAAACAATATATCCGAAAACATTAGAATGACATATTATACGTTTTTTGACATATTATACGTTTTTTGACATATTATACGTTTTTTGAGTCAATGGGCTTCGCCCATTGACTCAATGTTGACGATGACATGCTAGCTATAACAAATATGCATATCATGGGTTGCTAGGATACTGGAGTCGGGGCAAGGTCGCGACCTCAGCCGAGGTCGCGACCTCAGCCGAGGTCGCGACCTCAGCCCCGACTCTGAGGTCGCGACCTCAGCCGAACTTGTGCGCTTTTCATTTGACTTAATAAGGCCCATGATGACATCACTGATGACATCACTGATGATGTCACTGGTGATGTCACGGCTCAGAATGCTTTACTGTGGACACTCAGGTTGTGTCTTCAACACTTTACACTCAGAACTGTTACAGTTGGTCACATCTTGTGCAGACAGCTACACATTTTCTCACGCAGCTCCTACAGTTTTCACTCAAACTCTCCCAAAGTTTGACTGAAGCAGTGATTTAACCTCATCTACAAAATGGTATGAAGGTTTTTGCAGGAAATCTTTCAATATTTTGCTGCCTCACATTTGTAGAGTGGAAGGCATATACTAGATTTGGTACAACAAAGTGTGTTTTTGTAAAAAGTACACTAGCTACAACTAATTTAAAGATATCTCCAGATTTATAATGTATATGGACATAAATATTGAGAATATTTGTTGGATTGTACATTTATTAATGAAAACTCGCTCAGTATACTCAAGTGTTCAAATGTGTATGCTGAGGAAATTGGCTTTTTTTTTCAGATTTTTAAGTTGTAAAGATGATAGATTGTACAGATTTTTTATTTTTCAAAAATATTTTTAATTGTTACTATGATTTCTTTAAGAAAAACATTAAGTTTAAAACAGTGAATTCCTCAGCAACTTTGTCCACCTCAACATTACTAAACATGGGACCTGGCTGGACAGCACTGCAGCAAGCTCCCTTGTTACACTGAACAGAGTTAAATTCATTTGGTTTATGATGAAGTACTTGTATTTGTCTTGTTCATTCACTACTTTAATGGTAGTAGTAATAATTGAGTCTACTTTCAATCTACTTTGTCCCTCCCGCTTGTACTATTGGTCATTCTCCTTTATGCGTTAAGTGAGTGGCAGGTGATTTCAACCAATCACAGAGAAGTGTAAACTCCCAGTAGAAAATAGTTTAGCTCCTTCTCAAGGCAATGTAAAAGCATTAGATGTACCTTCACACTTGTCCTGAATTAGACCTGGTTTAGTCCTGATCTAGACTTGGTTTAGTCCTGTTCTAGTCCTGGTTTAGTCCTGATGTAGACTTGTCTTGGTCCTGTTCTAATCTCGGTTTAGTTTATATTGAAATTTCACATAGCCATTAGAAACAAAGAAACAAAAATTATGTAAATGACAATCCACTGCTTTCTGTGGAGAAGTGGCTCTATGAAAATAAGTGAGCGGCCTTGTTAAGTCATTATATTTACAATGACCAAAATGTAAAATGTTGATGTGCTTATGTCTGTTCCAAACAAACATTCTCATCCTTGTTTAAACCTTCCCTCCCTCAGGTTTACTCTTCTGTTATGATTGCCGGTAGAGACCAGGTTTCTGTGAACGATACCATCTTCTTCGGCTCTGAACGTTACGAGGTGAAGAAGATCCTGGGCTCGGGTGCTTTCGGGGTGGTCTCTCTGTGCCACAAGTTCTCCACTGACCAGAAAGTGGCGCTGAAGATGATCAACACCACCCAAGTCCTGGAAGACCCAACAGAGGAGGTATTATATCACAGCATGGACATAGTACTAGATAGTGGGGCCCAGAGAGACGGAAGTGATCACATAGCTCTGGTTGTGACGGTGTAGCTTCTGTTGCTATGAACAGACCTAAAATGTTACATGTTTGAGTGTTGTATGTTTAATTTTATAGTGTAAAATGGTGACACATTTGCTTTTAGTGTTACTTATGCTAATCTTAACTAACCCCAAACATTAACTCTAGTAAAATCAGAAATTACTAACCCCTTTGTTATTGAGCAAAGATCTTACATAGTCCATATTCTGACATTGCCGTGTATGTGACCCTCTCTTCTATCTCCTCCACAGGCTGACATGCTCCGGACCCTGATGGAGCAGGGAGGTGCCCACGCTAACATCGTGGAGTGGTTTAGTTCCTTTGTCTTCAGGGACTACTTCGTGCATGAGTTTGAGGTGCTGGAAATGTGTCTTGCAGACTATATCAGCATGAACGGCACGCTCAAACTCAAGGAGATCCGCCCACTCCTGCAACAGGTCTGACTTTTCACACACTTATCAAGACAAAAAATGTTTAGATTTATAACAGTAAAAAAATGAAATACTGGGACACTAACAGAGCAGACAAATTCAGTCTGGAGCTGCTTCATGAGGTATGTTTTGACTGGTTCTGGTGCTCTTACTGGCTCCTCGGCTAAAGCAGAGCCACAGCCAAAGAGAGCCGGCCCGTTTTGGGAGGTAGAACCTTGCGTGGGTAAATTTGTAGCCCTCAAACACCCAGGACAGTTCACTTAACATGGTGGAAATCCTGGATCAGGTTTAATCCTCTTTTCGTCCCACAGTTAAATGACATTCAAACAAAGCAGTATCAGACTGAAGGTTTTTATGAAATAGAATGAGAAACTGTCCAGGCTAGCCAAGTGAACGATTGATCATTTGTGTAATTTAGGGTTAGGATTTACTCAGGAATGACCTTATATTTCTACAGACAAGTTTTACCTGTTTATTGCTGTAATATCTGATTGTATAACTGTATAACTCCAGTCAAAAGTTTGGACACACCATTTCAACGATGGTTCTTCTTTATTATATATTATCATTAAGGCATGAAACTACAAATGGATGTGACAAATGAACTCAAACTAACTCCAAACTTGTTTTAGACTGAACTATTATAAAAATAGCCGCCCTTTGCTTTGATCACCTCATTGCACCTTTGACATTTCTTGATCCTGTCATGGGACAGCTGTGAAATGAAAACCACTTAAGGTAAATTCATTAAGACGCTCAAAGCAAAGGGTGGCTACTTAGAGGATTTGAATTAAAAATATCATATATAATTGAGTTATTTCACTTTTGTCTTCTGTGTGCATGTAAAATGTAGAAAATGGTAAAACTTTAAAACACATTCAAACAGAAGGCGTGTCCAAACCTTTGAGTGGTTGTGTATAACTGTATCTGTGAGTTACTGTGCTGACCAGATCTTTCTCACTTGCAGATGGCCACCGCTTTGTCCTTCCTTAAGAATTTAGGCATTGTGCACGCTGACCTGAAGCACGATAATATTATGATGGTGGACACAGTCGCCCAACCTCTGACGATCAAGGTGATCGACTTTGGCCTGGCTCAGCACGTGTCCAAGATACAGCAAGGAGCCAAAGTGCAGACTATCGCACACAGGTAAAACTACACACGGTTATGATGGAACAGAGCAGGGACAGACAGGAGCTGGAGTCAGTCTAACACTATCCTCTTATTATGTTGTGTGCAGAGCTCCAGAGGTGTTCCTGGGAGCGCCGTACGACCAAGGCATAGACATGTGGTCCATCGGCTGCATCGTTTTGGAGCTGTTTCAGGGACATTATATGTTCCCTGGATACGATGACGAACTTGTGGTAAGACTAAAATAATGATATAAATATATAGGGTATTTAGGAAGACTGCTTTTATTACCTATAGACATTTGGGTTATCAAAAGTATCAAAAATCAGATACTGAAGCTGGTATTGAAACTAGATACTCATTTGAGTAGGTATCAATACTAAAAAGTCACTTTCACAAGACAGAAATGAAAGTTTCCTGAATAACTTAAGAATGATCTTGAGCTGTATCAGCACAAGTATAAGATGACAAAGACTATTATATGTCCATGGACCACTATGAAACCTACCTGGACAAATGAGGGATTACACAGATATAAGGCCACATGGGAATACAAAAGAAAGTACTACCATTTAATGTTGAAAATCACATTCTATTAGCGTATTTTTTTAATCATCGTGGTATCAGAATCAGTATTGAGTATCGAGTCTGTTCTTTAATATCGAAATCGGATTTGAAATTTTTGAGTTTGAAATTCATGACGACACTAATCGAGATATAAAAGAAACTAAGATGAAACCAAATTTATAGCAGTACTGTGTAACTTTCTGGAGGGGTCAGCTGCATGATTCATTCCAGTAACTAATTGTGTTGTGTTCTTTTCACAGTTCCGCAATATAATCAAAACTCTTGGGCTGCCTTCACACGAGCTCCTGGAGAAGGGTCGGTTTACGCATATGTACCTGACCTACGAATACAACCGCTGGAAAATCAAAGTGAGTAACCCATTTTCACCATTACTGCACAATGTCAGTCTCATTCAGTACCTCCTTAAGTTCAGAATGAGGGGTATAAGATAATGTCATCATTTAAAGGTTCTATACAAAAAGCATGTTATAATGTTGTTACCTAATCAAAAACATACTCACTGCTGTAATGCTGTGACGTTCTGTGCATAACCTCTCTTGCAACGCTGACTTGAAATAACATATTTGTTCTTCTGTCTGTAGAGATCCTATGAGGTTGCTCCCACCACCTCGAAGTTGGCCGATGTGTTCAAAGTAAGTATGCTTTTAAAATCTTTACTCATCATAAAAAGAACAACATCATATTTTGACTACACTACAATTATTAAACTTTACAATTACTTTACTTTTACAAATATGAGTATTGTGTGCACTTTGGCCCATCCTTAACGTGTTTTCTCTCATTTTTGCAGTACAATCCTGAGAATGAAGCAGACAAGCGTGATGGTGAGATGTTCCTGGAACTGGTGGGTCTGATGCTGAAGACAGACCCCGCAGAACGCATCAGTCCAGAAGAAGTACTGAAACACCCCTCATCACCATGAAACACCTGCAAGACATATGGTACCTTTATGCAGACCAGTGAGTACAGCCAGAACAAAAACTGGGACTAGAGCAGGAGTAGACCAAGACTAAAACAAAACTAGACCAGGACTTAAACATGACTGAACCAAGACTAGACTGGGACTAACCCGGGACGAGACCCGGGCCAAGAATAGACTAAAACTAGGACCAAAACCAGTTTTAGGACTAAATCAAGACAAGACCTGAGCTAGATCAAGACTAAACTGGGACCACCACCCAGATCAGTGACTACAGCCAGATCTAAAACCGACATTAGACCGGGACAAGACCAGGAAACGATACAAGAAATCATACTACCTCAACAAAAAAACCCTGCATTAATGAAAGCATTTCTAGTACCTTTAATTACATGTCAGTCTGATTTAACCCTGACTCTCTCTTCTAGTATCATGGACTGTGAAAGAACCATGTGGAGCGCTGTGGGATATATTGTAAAAGCGGACATGAGTGACTTCAGTGATATGGACGATGATGAAGAGTCCCTCTATGGACTCCAGGTCTTCTGAGGAGGAGCACAGTGGACCTGCTGAAGAATCCCAAACTTCCACTGGGGACCAGCAGAGTGGACCTTCTCGCAAACGAAGATACGAGGAGGACCAGGACATGTGAGTGACACTAACAAACCAGATTTAAAGATACACTCTGTAACTCGCATGATGACAGATTCACCATCTGCTTGTCTCCATGGAGATGTCATTCCTTTACTTTGAATCTTTGACAGTATGAAACTAAACGTGTATTATACAGTTATTCAAATACAGGGCTTTAGACTATATATTACTATGAGTGGGGTCAGGGGGGTGCCATCAGAAATATGGGCATCGAAAGAGCTACATTGTGGCTCTGAAGCCACAGCACAGATCTGATCTGTCACTCGGCCTGGTGTTGTCACCTGCTTGTGTCCATGGAGAAAATGGGATAAATTTAAAACAGAACTGTTATTATTTCAGGCGGGACAATAACATCTCTATGATGTACTTTTTGTTTTGTGTGATTAGAAGACACCTAGATAACTAAAATATTTTAATTAAATTGATCAGAATTACTAATCAATGCTTCCTTTTCTAGGTCCTGTAAGAGACTTTGTGTGGAAACAGTCTCTACACCTGAGGACTCCTCCCGCTGTGAGGAGCCGACCCCTGCTCCTGAGAGTCCCTCACTCTCAGTGCAGTCTGTGGTCCAACCCACAGACTCCACACTTAAAAGGAAAAGACGAGATGAGACAGAGGCAGAGTCCAGCGACCTCCACCATGACTCTGACCTTAAGTACGGTAAAAGACTTTGTGTGGGGCCAGTCTCTAGTCCTGAGGACCCCTCCCACTGTGAGGCACCAGTCCTGCCTCCTGAGGACCCCACCTGCACAGTGCAGTCTGTGGTTCATTCCACAGACTGCAGGAAGCGAAAGAGACGTCATGAGACGGCAGCCAGTCTCCAGTCCAGCGACTCTGACAGTAGGTTTTTCAGCATTTCTTTGTTAATTCATTATTAGTATTTGTTTGTGTAGAGTTTTTTAAAATCATTCTCAAAGACTGAGAATCCAAAGGGTAAACAGAGACAAAAGTGGCTTAAAGCTGAGTACCCCAATTTTAAGTAAAGTTTTGTTTCCCCTCTATAAAGTATGTTAGTACTGTAAGTATACAAAAGTATACTGAACTTGCCTCTTCCATAAGAGACTCATTTGGGCTCAGCCATGTTTAAAGTCTACATGCTGAGTCTAGTACAGGTTATCAGTCAGTCAAGGTTGAATATTAGTAATGCCCAATAGGGTTTGTGAAAAAGCTGTACCAAATTCGAGTCATAGTAACATTTTAAATCCTTATTTCCTCCTTTTGTGATTTGAAAATTTGTTTCCCATCTTTTGAAAATAAAAAGTCACAATCTGCCCATCTGATCCCAGCATTAAAACTAAGATTCAAAATCAGTTTACACTTCTCTTTAGTCAAATGTCACTTGTGTCCGTTCCATCCTCGGCACTTCATGTTTTTATCAAATGAAAAAATATATTCTCTGTCTAATAATGCACTTTTTTTCTGTAGGACTGGCGCTTGCACTTCCTTCCGTTTCTCCAAAGAGAAAGCGACTCATCGACCTGACCTGTCAGTCTCAAGGTAAATACTCTTTTCTCTATTCACACTATTTTTCTCTTTCAAGATGTTTTCCTCTAAACCAGGTCATACATAATAGATTTTCTTATACATTTTATCTGTAGATGGTGTTGGAAGCCCTCAGAGCCACTGTACAGATGTGGAGAACAACAGTAAACTCTCTGAAAACCTCCAAACATCTACAGTAGACGAGCAGAGTGGACCTTCTGCGTCTCGCAAACGCCGATGGAAAGATCAGGACACAATGTGAGTCATACTAACCAAATCAGGTCTAAAGATGTAATCTGTAACTTTTCTGCTTGTCTCCATGAAGATTGCTTTGCCTTGAATGTTTGACAGTAGGGCATTATGCTCATCTTTTATGGAGTTATACAACTAAAGACATTTTATTGCTAACAAAAAACACCTTGAAAAACCTTTTCTTTGAGAGTGGGGTCACGTCTCCACAGATCTGGCTAGTAACTTGGCCAGTTGTGTCATCTGCTTGTCACCATGGTAGAAGATTAGTTAAATGCCATACTGTGGAACATTCCAGGCAAAGCAATGACATCTCCATGGCGTACCTTTGTTGAGATAAAACATGCCTGATCACTGTAATCTGCATTTCTAACCATCCCTCCTTTTTCTTTTGGTCTGCAGACCTCTTGAAGAAGCCCTGCTGCTGTTGTCTGAGGACAGCTGGACCTGTAAGAGATTCTGTGTTGGTCCAGTCCCGGCTCCTGAGGGCCTCTATTGCTCTGAGGAGCTGGTCCCTGTTCGTGAAGACCCCTCCCGCTATGACTCTGACAGTAGGTTTTTCACCACTACAACTACATTATTAATATGATTTACTTCACAAAATGTCACATACTTTCTCAAAGGTTTATCTTGCATAAATTTTACCACACATCCTATATTACTCTATTTTCTGATCTATGCTGTAATCACAAAATATCACAAAAGTCAATTTTAAAGCTTTAAATAGCAGCTTTAAGCTACCAACCTAACGAGTTTGGGTAGCACCAGAGCTGTTGTAGAAGTACTCTCATATTTTATAAGATACGTTAACTATGTAAAATGACTAATAGTAATATGACTCTTTTTCTTCACAGACAGTCACAGCCCCGTGATCGTGGAGTCTCCTCCCCAGACCAAAAGGAGTCCACACCCCAACAAAAGCAGTCCTCTCCAGCATGCAAGGAGTCGAACACAAAAGGACTCCTGTGGAACCAAAGGAAGTCAGAAGGGGACACAGCCCCTCCACTAGACTGCAGTGCAGAGGGCTCCTAAACTGAGCAGTAGCTGGGGAAGGGGGGAGGGAGATGGGAAGCCGGGGTCTTGGGGGTGTGACTCTTTATGATGGGAGAACCAACAGGTGAGAACAGAGGCAGTGTCACGTCTATTTGGGGATTAAAGATCTCTAAAGAGACGTGAACCAGTTCAGTCTGGACACAGCCGTCTGCTCACACTACCCATCATAAGTGCAGTTACTTAAAGCCTGGATAATTTGGCCAATCCATCCACCAGCTCATCTAATCCTCATTTGTTACTATGGCAAGTCTGTTGTCATAGTAACAAAGACAGCATTTTTGAAAACATTTCTGACCCCTTGAACATCGACAAAAAGTCCCCAAACCAGGCACGAGATCGACAAATTCAATAAAACGGGCATTGCGAGAATGTCTGACACCCATCGACTCCGCAGCGCCTCCTAAAAGTGCACATCTCCCTATGAGAGGGAGACGGGCACATTTTGGCATAGACTCACAAAATGCACAGCAGTGAGTTCCATGAGACGAGTCTACAAATGAATGAAGCACTGCCCTTTGGTGAACAGGAAGTCAGCCAGATTGAATAAAAAATGTATCACCATTTTCACTGCGTGTTTATAAAACATATCTAGTCCTAGGGTTTTAGTCCAAATCAGCTCAGAGTTGGTATGCCACAGCTACAGACATTGACAAAAAAATTATCAGTTTTTCTGGATACTCCGTACAGTTTGGCATTTTAGCATGCCGGCGAAAAACACTTTCATTTCCTGTTTCTTGCATGATTTCTCCCGACCATGGGTATTGGCCTAGAGAGATCAAATTCAAACCACAAATGCGTCATTCGGGCCTGAATGTAAAAACTTTTAGCAGAGCCACTCTTCGCTTTTGTCGGCCTTAAACTGGCCATTCAATCAGTGTCTGCAAGACGACACTAATCTCTCCATAGAATCTCCAAGAAACAAAAAAGTTCAAATCTATTCATATTCTCAACATAAAGCCCAAGTCACTTAGCCTTACTCACACTGGGAAGAGGAACCACAGTTTTACTTCAGAGCACTGTTACTTCAATAAAACTATTACTAAAGTAACACAACATATATTTTAACTGCTCCCTTAGTTGTTTCGGCTGAGATAAAGCGACGCCCCAACTTACGATAGGGTTGATTTATTTTTCAAAGGAATGAGTATCTCTTATTACTGAACACAAACAACCACCATGGAAAATACAAAGAAAATATATAATTCTTATTAGGAAAAATACAGAATCATTCAGGAATTGTTGTTGTTGCTCCATCCGTCTTTCCGCTTTACCCAAACACATGAACATGCAACACCCAACTCCACCACAGGAGCTCAGTGGAGACGAACAAAATAGTCATTACATTTTCTTAAACTACAAATAATATCAACAAATAAAACATTTTCTGTGACAGCTACATGGTGGTACAGACTTTTATTATAACTACATTTGTGCAAAGTACTATGACCAACAAATAGACCAACAACTAGTCTGTGTGGTTAACAATGACTAACATTTTCTTTTGTGTGAAATGTGCAACTCTGAAAGCAGCGATCATAGCACAAGTGCACATACTTACTTGTTTTAAATGAAGTAGGTCTGCAGGGATAACATGAAGCCAGCACTGCAGACTGAAGCTGTGTAACTGTCTGAGTCTGATCTTTTCCTTTGACCAAACATAATAATCACAAAGAGGAGACGGACCAGTTTTTATTGGACTGTATGAGCACTGAAAAGGCTTCCTATTGGCTTAGGCGTTCAAAAAAGTGGATGGACCTAAAGTTTGTACCTCACACCAACACCAAGTAAACAGCTGTACCACTATTACAACATGGACTCTCCTTCTCCTCCCTCCTCCCTCCTCCCTCCTCCCTCCTCCCTCCTCCCTCCTCCCTCCTCCCTCCTCCCTCCTCCTTACGATTAGATTCAAAATGATATGAACTTATAATGTGAGCTCACATAGGACTGAAAGTCATCTGGTTGCTTTTAGTTTAATGTTTTTTTTGTTTTGTTTTTTTACTATTAACATGTCAAAAAGGTGCAGAAGCCTGAACCTGAACCTTCAACTTATACTTTTAAAATAAACTCAGCAAAGGAAAACAAATTATATACTTATACATACATTTTTGTCAATGAACTGTCTCTGTCAGGTCGATTCACAAACCTGATGTGGTGCGTAGATGTTTTGTTCTGTTTATTTATGGGCTATGTTTTGAAGTAAAGTTTGAAGCTTCGTCTCGAGCCACTTCTGCCAAAGAACGAGCGCCGGATAGTACCAAAAAAAAAGTAACCCGGCAACAGCCATGCCGACATGTCTGTCAATGTTGAAGATACGTTTGTTTGACCCCTCTTCATAAAGTTTGGACAAAACCAGCTTCTCCACCCCAAACACCACTCCATACTTACAGCGGATCCCAATCGCAGTACTGCTGTTCTCCACGGCCTTCATGGCATACTCCACCTAACACGTCAAAAAAATCTCAAAAACAATTACAATTGAATCTTCACAACTTCTGATATATTAGGACAGTCATTGACATTAAAGGCAGCAAGAATGTTCTGCACGCTCTAATCTTTTCACATATCGAATACTGCTTCACTAACTGGACCCTGACCAGTGCCAACCACACTTAAACAGATTGAATCACTGTATAAAAGAGGACTTAAAAATCTTGCCAAGAAACAGATTTCATATCACCACTGTCAAATCCTTCAAACATATAATTATTTGAGCTTTGACAATTTCAAACACTTCAAATATGCTTGTACAGTATACAAAATCCCCCATGGACTCGCACCACCACCACTACAAAAATTTATTAAACAAAACCTACCACTGGCAGGACCAGGGCGACTACGAGAGGTGATTGTGAGGTTCCTTATCGACGTACCACCTTCGCACAGTCTGTCCTCTCAGTCAGAGCTGTAAACATGTGGGAATAACATCCCTCACACAATAAGAGAATCCTCCACATAGAACACCTTTAAAACACAACCTTAAAAAATGGCTACAAATCCAATCAACACTGCTCCCATAGAGCTGTTCAGACCTCATGGTACATGATACTATTTTATGTTGTTGTTGTGCAGTGCATGCACATATACTTATGTAGGCATGCACTGCCATACATGTACCTTGCATCCATGCTGGTCACTGTTACCCTGTAATCTATGCGGTCACTGTTTTTTTATTTCATTAATATGTAAATATGTAAATATGTATATGAGTATGAATGTTTTTAGGGACACTCTGTAACTCCAGTGTCTTGTCGTCTCTGAGCGGCAGGAGACACTAACACATGTGACGAAATTAACTTATTTATTAGAAAGACCACAGCACTTTAAAATTACTGGAAGCACTTTAGCCAACACGCACTTTTCAATAGGCACTTAGACGCGCATGAGTGTGAATTTTTTTTTTTTTTTTTTTTTTTTTTTCTTAGGGTTGTTTGATTTTTGTTTCTTTGTCATTTTGTGTCGTCCTGTCTCTTGTCCTGTTTTTTAGATGTGGAGGGACTGAGCAATGAAAAGTTAGCTGTGCAGCTAACTTCTGCACATTCACACATGTAGTTTTTACTGGTGTTTATTAATGTGCATTGTCCCTTTTCAATATAATAAATAATAAATAAATAAAATAAATGTCCAGTGATGTGTTAGTTTTATTTTAATGGAGCACTTTATTTAGTTTGCCACTCTACTCCGTAAGCCACATAAATATTCAGAATACAGCACCTGAGTAGCCATGTCCAACAATGTACAAAATAGACTGTACTATAAATTTAGACCAATAAGCTCTTCTAGCCCATTTAGGCCATTATCATTTATGCTGGTAATAATATTTAACCCTATAGTGTCGGATGCTATCGCTGCTGATAGACTCGCAGTTGTGGACTTTCCATTACCGGGGTGGTGACTCTGCAACCGATTGTGCATCATGTAAATTCAAACGGCGTCTCAAAAAGCAGAGGTATGGGGCTCTTTAAATATGTCACTGTCATTACGGTAATGTGTTGACATTGTGTCCCCTCGAAGACGACCAGTCAGAGCGCAGGTGCCGCCGGGGATTCTCCCAGTCAGTTTATTTGATGCATCAAAGAAAAAATAAGGATGGATATGTAAAATAGAGGTAGTGTTGTGTGAAAAAGTGGCAAAGGGTACATGCTGATACTTCTTTTAACATGATTTTTATGGCAAAAAAAAAAAAAAAAAAGAAAGGAGCTATAATGGTTTATAATGTCCTTAGTCCCTTAAAGGGTTTAACAATTATAGATCTAATAACATTGTAATAGAGAAAAAAAGAAATAAGCCTGATAATGACAATAAAAAAATATGCAGTGCTGAGAACTGTTACAAATACAGCTAAGATTCATTAAGTGCAGTGATTTCCATGTTGATCGGCTGCAGGTGCACTATGTGAAGAGCACTGTGAGAAATATACTGGGTCGAACGTAGACAAGGGCCCTTTCTCAAACCAGACCCTCCTCCCCTCCCTCGCCCCTCACACTACGCCCCATGTGCAGTCCACTTCAGAGGTCACTTCATCTCCTCCTACAGCATTCTGCTTTGAGACGCACTACACTCGGCTCAACTCTTCTTTTTTACACCAGCATTTTCATACAGTGTTTCCTTCTTTACGGTAAAAGCACAGCCCAGTTTTGGGATGTGCTTTACTGTAAAAGTACAGCCCAAAACTGTTGCCAATATGAATTAGTTTTATATTTAATCGCTGTTTTTTTTTAATATCATGTCTCAAGAGATTGTGAAGTGTGCTTAAGTAGTACAGATCAAGATTAGTCTTATCTTCACATAGTTTATCTTGCTTCAAATATATTTTCCAGATTCAAATCAATGCACATCTGAGTGGCATTTTCTCTTTCATTTATGAATGCGTAAATGACCATATTAAATGGAAAAATTAGTGTTGAGGCATAGGAAAGGGAGAAGGAAACCATTTGGGAAAGACCCGACAAGTCTCCTCTGATGCCTTTGTGGTAAAACCAGTGGAGCAAGTTCTAATCCAGGATTTCCAGCGGACTTGCCAAGAAGCAAACTTGGAACAGGACTTGGGTTTGCGGAGTGTGACGTTTCTCAAGGCCAATGAGCACACAAGTCTGCAAGTACAAAAACAGCTCATGACAGAGCTAATGTGCTTGTCCGTTTGTAATGAGAGTCCATAATTACCCTATCAGATTCGTCATTGCAGGGTGACAATAAGAGGACAAAGGACCAGTCACACTGTCATGTCCAAGCAAAGGGTTAGTTTTATTTTGATTTAAGTTTAGGAAGTTTGTACTCAGCTCAGTCTGCACATCCCTGTGACAGTCCTGCAGAGCTTTGATTGTGGTCTGACTGTCATTGGCATCACTGGCAGATATGTTTGAATGTCATCTGCAAAACAATGAAATGCAATATCGTGCTTTCTAAAAACATTATCCAGGGGAAGCATGTACAAACCAAAGAAGACGGCTTCGATGTAGTATCCTGGGGCACAGTGTACTCTAAAGGAGACACAGAGGAGGAGTACTGTCCTAGGTTCACAGAGACACTCCTGTCTGACAGATAGGCCTGAAACCAGGAAAGTGTGCAGTACCCTTAATGACCCCATGTGTCTCCAGACGGGACAGAAGGACACTGTGGTCCACTGTGTCGAAGGAGCTGATACAGTCTAACAGCAAAAGAACTGCAGATTTCCCAGGGTCAGCAGTTGAGAGCCGCCATTAACAAACTTTAAAAGAGCTTTTTTAGTACTATGCTGGGATTTTAAAACCAGAATAGAATTTTTCACCAATTTGTGGTTAAGAAACAATTCAGAGATCACTTTAGATCACTAAGCACCAGTCCAGGATATCATAGCACAAAACTACAAAGCCAATGCCACAAGCAAGCAAACAGTTGAACCAGAGCAGATAGACAACTGCCGGTACACACTGCCACATCTTGCCTCAGCCGCTCACTCAGAAAAACTAATGCTGGGTCGGGAGTGACAGTGTGCTATCAAGAGGATAATGCATGAGTGTGGTCCTTTACTGACCATTACTGGGTTAACATCATCATAATTCCCTGACTCTGAGATGGTCATTAAACTTTTTATTAAACAGTTAAAGAAATTGCAGACTGGACAGGACCTAAAAGAAAAAAATAAATAAATGAAAAACTGAAAACAATCCTTGATTTAACACAGTAATTCAAGTTAATTAGGGAAAGAAATGCTGCCTGGAAAGCTGCACACACAACTAGGTAGATTTGGATGGGCATTTGTTCCACAAATAAAATAAATAGATCTTTATCAGCCGTTAGACAGGCAGAAACTTCTTACTTCATGTTTGCGCTGACAGAGAGTCACGGAAATCCGGTTAAAGTTCTAGAGGACAGTAAGGACCCCTCTCAGAACCTAGTATACAGACATTACCCTACGTACTTGTACAAGTTTTAGAAAAGGTTGTTGCAAATCAAGTTACAATTATTTAAATAAATGCTCCATTCTGAAGTTTTTCTCAGTCGGATTTCAGAAGAGGGCACAGTTCTGTCACTGGCCACCACAAAGTTTTAAAGGACATTTGCACAGCCCGTGATGACAAACAAAGACTGTGATAGCTCTGTTATATTGATGAACAACGCTTTGATTCAGTGGATCATAAAATCCTCATGACCGTGTCTCAGGGCAGAGTGGTTTTTACAATGCTACAAGTGACTGGTGGCCAAAATTAGAACCCAGGCAGCAGTAGAGGATGCAGATGGATTTAAATCAAAGTTTTTTTATTTAAAAAAGGTCAAGTTTTGAGCTGTTACTGTTACTAATCTTATGGATTCATTGCGTTGCATTTTAAGAGAATGCCGGAC
>JAIEZT010000124.1:23622547-23770566 GCA_019594935.1 Periophthalmus modestus | reverse complement strand
GGCGTGCGAACGACACGAAAATATTGCAAAACGATCGGATAAGTTATGAAACCCCATGTGTCCAGATGTGACATGTGAAATTCTGCGTCTTTGGAGTAAAAACATGAGAGTTGTAGTATTGTGAAAACAGGACGAGAGCAAACGCAGTTGGCGACAATATGGCCAACTTCCTGTCCGCCACAGGGCATCACTATAAGATTGTTTATTGTGCGTCTCTCTATGAGCTCTATCACATGAGCACGCGAATTCAGCTAATTCTGAGTCGGAGCGAGAGCCTATTAAGCTCAAAATTTCAAACATTTGTACGGTGCCCGCGCTGCCCCATCGAGCCGGGTCGTGTGCGTTGGACATTTTCATGATGCATATTTAATCGTAAATTTGTCGCAGAGCCGGTCGATTTGATACCCCCCAGTGGGAGACTTTTCGTCCAGTTTAGGGGGGTGAAAACGGGGCGAGTTTGGGCGGAAAAAAAAATAATACCCTCGCCGTCACTTCGTGAGCGGCGAGGCACAATTAAAGCCGCAAGCGGCGATGATGGCCCTCGCCACGGCGCGACCGCCTCCCGTCGCGACCGCCGGGGGCCAGCCACCGCCTCCACGCAGCATTCCCCCCTGCCCGGCCACCCCCGGCCGCACGCCCCCCCTCGCCCCCCCCATCGCCCCCCCCGTCACACTGTTTCCATAGTGCAGTGTGATCATTGCATTTAAACTGGTGGAGTCTGTGAACTTAGAACCCATCAAAATTGTGCATAATACAGGTATAGTGTCATTGACTTTTTGGTTTGGTTTTGGGCTACAATTATCTCCCCAAGTTTCATTCCAATCGCACAAAGTTGAGTGTTGTAATTATATTATAGGGGGCGCTATAGAGTCCACTGGTCACGTGCTCATTACTCTGCTGTATTCAAAGTTTTATTCTACATCAGTGGGTAGAGTTTAATGTCTTTAGACTGATCCATGTGTCTGTGAGCGGGAATCAAAGAAACAGGAAACGAAGGCGTTTTTTCGATGGCGGGCGTGCGGGCGGGACGACACGAAATTATTGCAAACGATCGGATAAGAAATGAAACCCCGTGTGTCCAGATGTGACATGTGAAAATCTGACCTGTTTTGAAGCAAAAACGTGGGAGTTGTATCATTTGCCCTGGTCGTGAGAGGACATGAAAAAACAGGAAAAGAAGGCGTGTTTCGACGGCGGGGCGTGGGGGGCGAATGACACGAAATTATTGCAAACGATCGGATAAGAAATGAAACCCCATGTGTCCAGATGTGACATGTGAAATCTGACCTGTTTTGGAGTAAAAACTCTGGGAGTTGTATCATTTTGAAAACAAGCGGCGAAAGAGATGGCGAATTCTTATTCAAATATGGCGGCCTTTTTATGAATCAAAAGACAGCGTGGCCGTTCATTGTTGAAGTTTTATCAAGGAGCTTTATAATCCATGACATTCATGGCCAAAAAGACACATGTTTGATGTTAATTGGAGCGATTCAGACCAATGTCCCTGTGAGTCAGACATTTTTAAATGATTATTTTTGGGGAGTCTTTGCGCCCCTGCTGGCCAACCGTGAGAAATAACCCATGCTTGTAATATAATTTTTTGCTTCTTCTGAGGTGTCCAATGTACTCCCCAAATTTGGTATGAATCCGATAAAATTGATGTGTCACGTCTATGGTAGGGGGCGCTAGAGGGTTCATTTTGATTACACTTTATATTGCATTTGATTCAGGGCCAAATGAAACATATTTGACTTAAATTTGAGATGTCTCGGGCAAAGCCCGTGTGAGTAATAGATTTTTAAATGTTTTTTGTTGGAGTATTTGCGCCCCTGCTGGCCAATTGTAAGAAATAGCCTATACCCGTAATATAATTTTTTGCTCCTATTCGTGCCCCAAATTTATTCCCTAAATTTGGTTGAATCCGATTATTTTATGTGTCACGTCTATGGTAGGGGGCGCTAGAGTGTTCATTTTGATTAGACTTTATAATGCATTTGATTCAGGGCCAAATGAAACATATGTGACTTAAATTTGAGATGTGTCGGGCAAAGCCCGTGTGAGTAATATATTTTTAAATGTTTTTTGTTGGAGTATTTGCGCCCCTACTGGCCAGTTGTGAGAAATGACCCATGCCCATAATATAATTTTTTGGTCCTCGTCATGTTCCAGATTTATTCCCCAAATTTGGTAAAAATCCGATAATGTTGACGTTTCACGTCTATGCTAGGGGGCGCTAGAGTGTTCATTTCATTACACTTTATAGTCCATTCTATACATGCCATAATTACACATATGTCATGTGAATGTGAGATCTGTAGGACAATGCCCCTGGTCGTGAGAGGACAACGAAATTACAGGAAACGAAGGCGTTTTTCGATGGCGGCGTGCGGGCGAACGACACGAAATTATTGCAAACGATCGGATAAGTTATGAAACCCCATGTGTCCAGATGTGACATGTGAAATCTGACGTCTTTTGGAGTAAAAACATGAGAGTTGTAGTATTTTGAAAACAGGCGGCGAAAAATTGGCGAATTTTCGATCGAATATGGTGGACTTCCTGTCCGCCTTAGGGCAGCACTATGATTGGCTTTTTTGCTCGTCTCCATGAGCTCTATCACTGGTGCGAATTTGGCTTTGCTACGGCGAAATATGCGAGTCGGCTCCCAATTCATTTGAAAATTTGCAATTTTCTAGGTGGCGCTGTCGAGCCTGCGTGCCTGGGTCATTTTTCGTGATGCATATTTTATCGAATTTTTCGCGAGGCCGATCGATCTGATACCCCCATGTGAGACTTTTCGTCGACGTTTAGGGGGTGAAAATCGCGATCCCAGGGGGAGAGAAAAAAAAAAAAAATAATAATAAGAAGAAAATTAAAGCCGCAAGCGGCGATGATGGCCCTCGCCACGGCGCGACCGCCTCCCCTCGCGACCGCCGGGGGCCAGCCACCGCCTCCACGCAGCATTCCCCCTGCCCGGCCACCCCCCGGCCGCACCGCCCCCCCCTCGCCCCCCCCTCACACTGTTTCCATAGTGCAGTGTGATCATTGCATTAAACTGGTGGAGTCTGTGACTTAGAACCATCAAAATCGTGCATAATACAGGTATAGTGTCATTGACTTTTTGGTTTGGTTTTGGGCCTCCAATTATCTCCCCAAGTTTCATACCAATCGCACAAAGTTGAGTGTTGTAATTATATTATAGGGGGCGCTATAGAGTCCACTGGTCACGTGCTCATTACTCTGCTGTATTCAAAGTTTTATTCTACATCAGTGGGTAGAGTTTTATGTCTTTAGACTGATCCATGTGTCTGTGAGCGGGAATCAAAGAAACAGGAAACGAAGGCGTTTTTCGATGGCGGCGTGCGGGCGAACGACACGAAATTATTGCAAACGATCGGATAAGAAATGAAACCCCGTGTGTCCAGATGTGACATGTGAAATCTGACCTGTTTTGAAGCAAAAACGTGGGAGTTGTATCATTTGCCCTGGTCGTGAGAGGACATCGAAAAAAAACAGGAAAAGAAGGCGTGTTTCGACGGCGGCGTGGGGGCGAATGACACAAAATTATTGCAAACGATCGGATAAGAAATGAAACCCGTGTGTGTCCAGATGTGACATGTGAAATCTGACCTGTTTTGGAGTAAAAAACTTGGGAGTTGTATCATTTTGAAAACAAGCGGCGAAAGAGATGGCGAATTTCTTATTCAATATGGCGGCCTTTTTATGAATCAAAAGACAGCGTGGCCATTCATTGTTGAAGTTTTATCAAGGAGCTTTATAATCCATGACATTCATGGCCAAATGACACATGTTTGATGTTAATTGGAGCAATGCAGACCAATGTCCCTGTGAGTCAGACATTTTTAAATGATTATTTTTGGGGAGTCTGTGCGCCCCTGCTGGCCAACCGTGAGAAATAACCCATGCTTGTAATATAATTTTTTGCTTCTTCTGAGGTGTCCAATGTACTCCCCAAATTTGGTATGAATCCGATAAAATTGATGTGTCACTGTCTATGGTAGGGGGCGCTAGAGGGTTCATTTTGATTACACTTTATATTGCATTTGATTCAGGGCCAAATGAAACATATTTGACTTAAATTTCAGATGTCTCGGGCAAAGCCCGTGTGAGTAATAGATTTTTAAATGTTTTTTGTTGGAGTATTTGCGCCCCTGCTGGCCAATTGTAAGAAATATCCTATACCCGTAATATAATTTTTTGCTCCATTTCGTTCCTCAAATTTATTCCCTAAATTTGGTATGAATCCGATAATATTGATGTGTCATGTCTATGGTAGGGGGCGCTAGAGGGTTCATTTTGATTGGACTTTATAGTGCATTTGATTCAGGGCCAAATGAAACATATGTGACGTAAATTTGAGATGTGTCGGGCAAAGCCCGTGTGAGTAATATATTTTTAAATGTTTTTTGTTGGACTCTTTGCGCCCCTACTGGCCAGTTGTGAGAAATGACCCATGCTCATAATATAATTTTTCGGTCCTCGTCATATCCCAGATTTATTCCCCAAATTTGGTTGTAATCCAATAATGTTGACGTTTCACGTCTATGCTAGGGGGCGCTAGAGTGTTCATTTTCATTACACTTTATAGTCCATTCCATACATGCCATAATTACACATACGTCATGTGAATGTGAGATCTGTAGGACAATGCCCCTGGTCGTGAGAGGACAACAACGAAATTACAGGAAACGAAGGGCGTTTTTCGATGGCGGCGTGTGGGGCGAACGACATGAAATTATTGCAAACGATCGGATAAGTTATGAAACCCCATGTGTCCAGATGTGACATGTGAAATCTGACGTCTTTTGGAGTAAAACATGAGAGAGTGTAGTATTTTGAAAACAGGCGGCGAAAAAATTGGCGAATCTTCGATCGAATATGACCGACTTCCTGTCCGCCTTAGGGCAGCACTATGATTGGCTTTTTTGCTCGTCTCCATGAGCTCTATCACTGGTGAATTTGGCTTTGCTACGGCGAAATATGCGAGTCGGGCTCCAAATTCATTCGAAAATTTGCAATTTTCTAGGTGGCGCTGTCGAGCCTGCGTGCTGGGTCATTTTTGTGATGCATATTTTCTCGAATTTTTCGCGAGGGCCGATCGATCTGATACCCCCATGTGAGACTTTTCGTCGACGTTTAGGGGGGTGAAAATCGCGATCCCAGGGGGAAAAAAAAAAATAATAATAAAAAAAAAATAACAAATAATTAAAGCCGCAAGCGGCGATGATGGCCCTCGCCACGGCGCGACCGCCTCCCCTCGCGACCGCCGGGGGCCAGCCACCGCCTCCACGCAGCATTCCCCCCTGCCCCGGCCACCCCCCGGCCGTACGCCCCCCTCTCGCCCCCCCCCCCCCTTCACTGTTTCCATAGTGCAGAGTGATCATTGCATTAAACTGGTGGAGTCTGTGACTTAGAACCATCAAAATTGTGCATAATACAGGTATAGTGTCATTGACTTTTTGGTTTGGTTTTGGGCCTACAATTATCTCCCCAAGTTTCATACCAATCGCACAAAGTTGAGTGTTGTAATTTATTATAGGGGGGGGCGCTATAGAGTCCACTGGTCACGTGCTCATTACTGGCTGTATTCAAGTTTTTATCTACATCAGTGGGTAGAGTTTAATGTCTTTAGACTGATCCATGTGTCTGTGAGCGGGAATCAAAAGAAACAGGAAACGAAGGTGTTTTTTTCGATGGCGGCGTGCGGGGCGAACGACACGAAATTATTGCAAACGATTGGATAAGAAATGAAACCCCATGTGTCCAGATGTGACATGTGAAATCTGACCTGTTTTGAAGCAAAAACGTGGGAGTTGTATCATTTGCCCTGGTCGTGAGAGGACATCGAAAAAACAGGAAACGAAGGCGTGTTTCGACGGCGGCGGCGGGCGGGGCGAACGACACGAAATTATTGCAAACGATCAGATAAGAAATGAAAACCCCATGTGTCCAGATGTGACATGTGAAATCTGACCTATTTTGGAGTAAAAGTCTGGGAGTTGTATCATTTTGAAAATAAAACAGCGGCGAAAGAGATGGGGAATTTCTTATTCAATATGGCGGCCTTTTTTAGAATCAAAAGACAGCGTGGCCATTCATTGTTGAAGTTTTATCAAGGAGCTTTATAATCCATGACATTCATGGCCAAATGACACATGTTTGATGTTAATTGGAGCGATTCAGACCAATGTCCCTGTGAGTCAGACATTTTTAAATGATTATTTTTGGGGAGTCTGTGCGCCCCTGCTGGCCAACCGTGAGAAATAACCCATGCTTGTAATATAATTTTTTGCTTCTTCTGAGGTGTCCAATGTACTCCCCAAATTTGGTATGAATCCGATAAAAATTGATGTGTCACTGTCTATGGTAGGGGGCGCTAGAGGGTTCATTTTGATTACACTTTATATTGCATTTGATTCAGGGCCAAATGAAACATATTTGACTTAAATTTCAGATGTCTCGGGCAAAGCCCGTGTGAGTAATAGATTTTTAAATGTTTTTTGTTGGAGTATTTGCGCCCCTGCTGGCCAATTGTAAGAAATAGCCCTATACCCGTAATATAATTTTTTGCTCCTCTTTGTGCCTCAAATTTATTCCCTAAATTGGTATGAATCCGATAATATTGATGTGTCATGTCTATGGTAGGGGGCGCTAGAGAGTTTATTTGATTGGACTTTATAGTGCATTTGATTTAGGGCCAAATGAAACATATGTGACTTAAATTTGAGATGTCTCGGGTAAAGCCCCTGTGTGAGTAATATATATTTTAAATGTTTTTTATTGTGGAGTATTTTGCGCCCCTACTGGCCAGTTGTGTGAAATGACCCATGCCCATAATATAATTTTTTGGTCCTCGTCAAATCCCAGATTTATTCCCCAAATTTGGTTGTAATCCAATAATGTTGACGTTTCACGTCTATGCTAGGGGGCGCTAGAGTTTTCATTTTCATAACACTTTATAGTCCATTCTATACATGCCATAATTACACATATGTCATGTGAATGTGAGATCTGTAGGACAATGCCCCTGGTCGTGAGAGGACAACGAAATTACAGGAAACGAAGGCGTTTTTCGATGGCGGCGTGCGGGGGCGAACGACACGAAATTATTGCAAACGATCGGATAAGTTATGAAACCCCATGTGTCCAGATGTGACATGTGAAATCTGACGTCTTTTTGGAGTAAAAACATGAGAGTTGTAGTATTTTGAAAACAGGCGGCGCGAAAAATGTGGCGAATCTTCGATCGAATATGACCGACTTCCTGTCCGCCTTAGGGCAGCACTATGATTGGCTTTTTTGCTCGTCTCCATGAGCTCTATCACTGGTGTGAATTTGGCTTTGCTACGGCGAAATATGCGAGTCGGCTCCCAATTCATTCGAACATTTGCAATTTTCTAGGTGGCGCTGTCGAGCCCTGCGTGTCTGGGTCATTTTTGCGATGCATATTTTCTCGAATTTTTCGCGAGGGAGGCCGATCGATTTGATACCCCCATGTGAGACTTTCCGTCGACGTTTAGGGGGTGAAAATCGATCCCAGGGGGAGAGAAAAATAAAAATAATTAAAGCCGCAAGCGGCGATGATGGCCCTCGCCACGGCGCGCGACCGCCTCCCCTCGCGACCGCCGGGGGCCAGCCACCGCCTCCACGCAGCATCCCCCCTGCCCGGCCACCCCCCAGCCGCACGCCCCCCCTTCCCCCCCCCCTCACACTGTTTCCAATAGTGCAGTGTGATCATTGCATTATACTGGTGGAGTCTGTGACTTAGATCCATCAAAATCGTGCATAATACAGGTATAGTCTCATTGACTTTTTTGTTTGGTTTCAGATCTACATTTATATCTCCCCAAGTTTCATGCCAATCAGACAAAGTTGTGTGTTTTAATTGCATTATAGGGGGCGCTATAGAGTCCACTGGTCACATGCTCATTACTCTGCTGTATTCACATTTTTATTTTACATCAGTGGGGATAGTTGTAGCTTTTTAGACACATCCATGTGTCTGTGAGCAGGAATGAAGAAGGAAAGGGAAATAAAGGTGTTTTTGACGGTGAGGTAGGTATGGACAAACGGCACAAATTGTTGCAAAAAAGTGGATATTTATATGAAACCACATGTATGTAGATGTGACATGTGAGATATGAGCACATTTGGGCAAAATATGTGTGAGTAGAATCATTTGAAAACGCGTTGTGTAAAATGTGTGGTGAAATTTCAATTAAATATGGCCGACTTCCTGTGTGACCTACCTAGAGCAGTGCTTCAATTCACTTTTATGCTTGTCTCACTGTGCTCTATCACTGTGCTGATTTTGTGTGTCTATTCCTAAATTTACCCGCCTCCTCTGCCATAGGTGTGACATTGTAGGGGGCGCCGTGGAGTGGGGGTGCAGGGGACATTTTCGTGATGCCAAATTTATGAAAATTTTCACCGAGCTGGTCGATCTGATACCCCCATGTGAGACTTTTCGTCTGCATTTAGGGGGTGAAAACGGGGCGAGTTTGGGGAGAAAAATAATACAGGTTGAGGAGAAACAATGTTATTTAAAGCCGCAAGCGGCGATGATGGCCCTCGCCACGGCGCGACCGCCTCCCCCTCGCGACCGCCGGGGGCCAGCCACCACGGCCTCCCTCGCAGCATTCCCCCTGCCCGTGCCACCGCCCCCGCCCGCCCCCCGCCCCCCCCTCCCTAGCCCTCCCCTCACACTCACACTGTTTCCATAGTGCAGCGTGATCATTGCATTAAACTGGTGGAGTCTGTGACTTAGAACCATCAAAATCGTGCATAATACAGGTATAGTCTCATTGACTTTTTGGTTTGGTTTTAGGTCTACATTTATCTCCCCAAGTTTCATGCCAATCAGACAAAGTTGTGTGTTTTCATTGCATTATAGGGGGCGCTATAGAGTCCACTGGTCACGTGCTCATTACTCTGCTGTATTCACATTTTCATTTTACATCAGTGGGGATAGTTGTAGCTCTTTAGACACATCCATGTGTCTGTGAGCAGGAATGAAGGAAACAGGAAATAAAGGTGTTTTTTGACAGTGAGGTATGGACAAATGGCACAAATTGTTGCAAAAAAAAGTGGATGTTTTATGAAACCACATGTATGTAGATGTGACATGTGAAATCTGAGCAAATTTGGGCAAAATATGTGTGAGTAGAATCATTTGAAAACACGTTGTATAAAATGTGATGAAATTTCAATTAAATATGGCCGATTTCCCGTTTGACCTAGAGCAGTGCTTCAATTCACTTTTATGCTTGTCTCACTGTGCTCCATCACTGTGCTGATTTTTGTGTGTCTATTCCTAAATTTACCAGCCTCTTCTCACATAGTGGTCAACTTCTAGGTGGCGCCATCGAGTGGGAGTGCAGGGGACATTTTCGTGATGCCAAATTTATGAAATTTTTCACCGAGCTGGTCGATCTGATACCCCCATGTGAGACTTTTCGTCTGCATTTAGGGGGTGAAAACGGGGCGAGTTTGGGGAGAAAAATAATACAGGTTGAGGAGAAACAATGTTAATTTAAAGCCGCAAGCGGCGATGATGGCCCTCGCCACGGCGCGACCGCCTCCCCTCGCGACCGCCGGGGGCCAGCCACCGCCTCCACGCAGCATTCCCCCTGCCCGGCCACCCCCCGGCCGCACGCCCCCCCTCGCCCCCCCCTCACACTGTTTCCATAGTGCAGAGTGATCATTGCATTAAACTGGTGGAGTCTGTGACTTACAACCATCAAAGTCGTGCATAATACAGGTATAGTCTCATTGACTTTTTGGTTTTGTTTTAGGCCTACAATTATCTCCCCAAGTTTCATGCCAATCGCACAAAGTTGCGTCTTTTAATTGTATTAAAGGGGGCACTATAGAGTCCACTGGTCACATGCTCATTACTCTGCTGTATTCAAAGTGTTATTTTACATCAGTGGGTAGAGTTTTATGTCTTTAGGCTGATGCATGTGTCTGTGAGCGGGAATAAAGGAAACAGGAAATTAAGGTGTTTTCTGGGGCAGCGTACGGGCGAACGGCACAAAATTGTTGCAAAAACGTGGATGTTTTCTGAAACCACATGTATGTAGATGTGACATGTGAAATCTGAGCAAATTTGGGCAAAATATGTGTGAGTAGAATCATTTTGAAAACACGTTGTATAAAATGTGATGAAATTTCAATTAAATATGGCCGATTTCCCGTTTGACCTAGAGCAGTGCTTCAATTCACTTTTATGCTTGTCTCACTGTGCTCCATCACTGTGCTGATTTTTGTGTGTCTATTCCTAAATTTACCAGCCTCTTCTCACATAGTGGTCAACTTCTAGGTGGCGCCATCGAGTGGGGGTGCAGGGGACATTTTCGTGATGCCAAATTTATGAAATTTTTCACCGAGCTGGTCGATCTGATACCCCCATGTGAGACTTTTCGTGCATGTTCAGGGGGTGAAAACGGGCGAGTTTGGGGAGAAAAATAATACAGGTTGAGGAGAAACAATGTAATTTAAAGCCGCAAGCGGCGATGATGGCCCTCGCCTCGGCGCGACCGCCTCCCCTCGCGACCGCCGCGGGGGCCAGCCACCGCCTCCACGCAGCATTCCCCCTGCCCGGCCACCCCCCGGCCGCACGCCCCCCCTCCCCCCCCCCCTCACACTGTTTCCATAGTGCAGAGTGATCATTGCATTTATACTGGAGGAGTCTGTGACTTAGATCCTGCAAACTCGTGCATAATACAGGTATAGTCTCATTGAATTTTGGTTTGGTTTGGGGCCTACAATTATCTCCCAAGTTTCATACCAATCGCACAAAGTTGAGTGTTGTAATTATATTATAGGGGGCGCTATAGAGTCCACTGGTCACGTGCTCATTACTCTGCTGTATTCAAAGTTTTATTCTACATCAGTGGGTAGAGTTTTATGTCTTTAGACTGATCCATGTGTCTGTGAGCGGGAATGAAAGAAACAGGAAACGAAGGCGTTTTTCGATGGCGGCGTGCTGGGCGGACGACACGAAATTATTGCAAACGATCGGATAACAAATGAACCCCGTGTGTCCAGATGTGACATGTGAAATCTGACCGGTTTTGAAGCAAAAACGTGGGAGTTGTATCATTTGCCCTGGTCGTGAGAGGAGGACATGGAAAAAAACAGGAAAAGAAGGCGTGTTTCGACGGCGGCGGCGTGGGGGCGAATGACACGAAATTATTGCAAACGATCGGATAAGAAATGAAACCCCATGTGTCCAGATGTGACATGTGAAATCTGACGTCTTTTGGAGTAAAAACATGAGAGTTGTATCATTTTGAAAACAAGCGGCGAAAGAGATGGGGAATTTCTTATTCAATATGGCGGCCTTTTTATGAATCAAAAGACAGCGTGGCCATCCATTGTTGAAGTTTTATCAAGGAGCTTTATAATCCATGACATTCATGGCCAAATGACACATGTTTGATGTTAATTGGAGCGATTCAGACCAATGTCCCTGTGAGTCAGACATTTTTAAATGATTATTTTTGGGGAGTCTGTGCGCCCCTTCTGGCCAACCGTGAGAAATAACCCATGCTTGTAATATAATTTTTTGCTTCTTCTGAGGTGTCCAATGTACTCCCCAAATTTGGTATGAATCCGATAAAATTGATGTGTCACTGTCTATGGTAGGGGGCGCTAGAGGGTTCATTTTGATTACACTTTATATTGCATTTGATTCAGGGCCAAATGAAACATATTTGACTTAAATTTCAGATGTCTCGGGCAAAGCCCGTGTGAGTAATAGATTTTTAAATGTTTTTTGTTGGAGTATTTGCGCCCCTGCTGGCCAATTGTAAGAAATAGCCTGTACCCGTAATATAATTTTTTGCTCCTTTTTGTGGCTTAAATTTATTCTCTAAATTTGGTTTGAATCCGATGATGTTTATGAGTCACTCCTAAGGTAGGGGGCGCTAGAGAGTTTATTTTGATTGGACTTTATAGTGCATTTGATTTAGGGCCAAATGAAACATATGTGACTTAAATTTGAGATGTGTCGGGCAAAGCCCGTGTGAGTAATATATTTTTAAATGTTTTTTGTTGGACTCTTTGCGCCCCTACTGGCCAGTTGTGTGAAATGACCCATGCCCATAATATAATTTTTTTTTCATCGTCATATCTCAGATTTATTCCCCAAATTTGGTTGTAATCCAATGATGTTGACATTTCACGTCTATGCTAGGGGGCGCTAGAGTTTTCATTTTCATAATACTTTATAGTCCATTCCATACATGCCATAATTACACATATGTCATGTGAATGTGAGATCTGTAGGACAATGCCCCTGGTCGTGAGAGGACAACGAAATTACAGGAAACGAAGGCGTTTTTCGATGGCGGCGTGCGGGCGAACAACATGAAATTATTGCAAACGATCGGATAAGTTATGAAACCCCATGTGTCCAGATGTGACATGTGAAATCTGACGTCTTTTGGACTAAAAACATGAGAGTTGTAGTATTTTGAAAACAGGCGGCGAAAAAATTGGCGAATCTTCGATCGAATATGACCGACTTCCTGTCCGCCTTAGGGCTGCACTATGATTGGCTTTTTTGCTCGTCTCCATGAGCTCTATCACTGGTGCGAATTTGGCTTTGCTACGGCGAAATATGCGACTCGGCTCCCAATTCATTTCAAAATTTGCAATTTTCTAGGTGGCGCTGTCGAGCCTGCGTGCCTAGGTCATTTTTGTGATGCATATTTTCTCGAATTTTTCGCGAGGCCGATCGATCTGATACCCCCATGTGAGACTTTTCGTCGACGTTTAGGGGGGTGAAAATCGCGATCCAGGGGGAGAAAAATAAAAAAATAATAATAATAATAATAATAAGAAGAAACTTTCGAAGAACAATACCCCTCGCCGTCACTTCGTGAGCGGCGAGGGCCAATTAAAGCCGCAAGCGGCGATGATGGCCCTCGCCTCGACGCGCCCGCCCCCCTCGCGACCGCCGGGGGCCAGCCACCGCCTCCACGCAGCATTCCCCCCTTCCGACCAACGTCCGCCCGCCCCCCCCCCCCCCCCCCCCTCTCCCTCACACAGTTTCTATAGTGACCATTGCATTATCATGGTGGTGTTCGTGGCTTTGAACCATCAAACTCGTGCATAATACAGGTATAGTGTGATTGACTTTGTGGTTTGGTTTCAGGTCTACATTTATCTCCTCAAGTTTCATGCCAATAGACAAAGTTGTGTGTTTTAATTGCATTATAGGGGGCGCTATAGAGTCAACTGGTCACATGCTCATTACTCTGCTGTATTCACATTTTTATTCTACATCAGTGGGTAGAGTTTTATGTCTTTAGACTGATCCATGTGTCTGTGAGCGGGAATCAAAGAAACAGGAAACGAAGGCGTTTTTCGATGGCGGCGTGCGGGCGAACGACACGAAATTATTGCAAACGATCGGATAAGAAATGAAACCCCGTGTGTCCAGATGTGACATGTGAAATCTGACCGGTTTTGAAGCAAAAACGTGGGAGTTGTATCATTTGCCCTGGTCGTGAGAGGACATCGAAAAAACAGGAAAAGAAGGCGTGCTTCGACGGCGGCGTGCGGGCGAATGACAGGAAATTATTGCAAACGATCGGATAAGAAATGAAACCCCATGTGTCCAGATGTGACATGTGAAATCTGACCTGTTTTGGAGCAAAAATCTGGGAGTTGTATCATTTTGAAAACAAGCGGCGAAAGAGATGGCGAATTTCTTATTCAATATGGCGGCCTTTTTATGAATCAAATAACAGCGTGGCCATTCATTGTTGAAGTTTTATCATCGAGCTTTATAATCCATGACATTCATGGCCAAATGACACATGTTTGATGTTAATTGGAGCGATTCAGACCAATGTCCCTGTGAGTCAGACATTTTTAAATGATTATTTTTGGGGAGTCTGTGCGCCCCTGCTGGCCAACCGTGAGAAATAACCCATGCTTGTAATATAATTTTTTGCTTCTTCTGAGGTGTCCAATGTACTCCCCAAATTTGGTATGAATCCGATAAAATTGATGTGTCACTGTCTATGGTAGGGGGCGCTAGAGGGTTCATTTTGATTACACTTTATATTGCATTTGATTCAGGGCCAAATGAAACATATTTGACTTAAATTTGAGATGTCTCGGGCAAAGCCCGTGTGAGTAATAGATTTTTAAATGTTTTTTGTTGGAGTATTTGCGCCCCTGCTGGCCAATTGTAAGAAATAGCCTATACCCGTAATATAATTTTTTGCTCCGTTTTTTGGTCCAAATTTATTCCCTAAATTTGGTATGAATCCGATCATATTGATGTGTCATGTCTATGGTAGGGGGCGCTAGAGAGTTTATTTTGATTGGACTTTATAATGCATTTGATTCAGGGCCAAATGAAACATATGTGACTTAAATTTGAGATGTGTCGGGCAAAGCCCGTGTGAGTAATATATTTTTAAATGTTTTATTGTGGAGTATTTGCGCCCCTACTGGCCAGTTGTGAGAAATGACCCATGCTCATAATATAATTTTTTGGTCCACGTCATGTTCTCAATTTATTCCCCAAATTTGGTTGTAATCCGATAATGTTGACATTTCACGTCTATGCTAGGGGGCGCTAGAGTTTTCATTTTCATAATACTTTATAGTCCATTCCATACATGCCATAATTACACATATGTCATGTGAATGTGAGATCTGTAGGACAATGCCCCTGGTCGTGAGAGGACAACGAAATTACAGGAAACGAAGGCGTTTTTCGATGGCGGCGTGCGGGCGAACGACACGAAATTATTGCAAACGATCGGATAAGTTATGAAACCCCATGTGTCCAGATGTGACATGTGAAATCTGACGTCTTTTGGAGCTAAAAACCTGAGAGTTGTAGTATTTTGAAAACAGGCGGCGAAAAAAAATTGGCGAATCTTCGAACGAATATGACCGACTTCCTGTGTCCGCCTTAGGGCAGCACTATGATTGGCTTTTTTGCTCGTCTCATGAGCTCTATCACTGGTGTGAATTTGGCTTTGCTACGGCGAAATATGCGAGTCGGCTCCCAATTCATTTGAAAATTTGCAATTTTTCTAGGTGGCGCTGTCGAGCCTGCGTGTCTGGGTCATTTTTGTGATGCATATTTTCTCGAATTTTTTCGCGAGGCCGATCGATCTGATACCCCCATGTGAGACTTTTCGTCGACGTTTAGGGGGTGAAAATCGCGATCCCAGGGGGAGAAAATAAAAATAATAATAATAATAAGAAGAAACTTTCGAAGAACAATACCCCTCGCCGTCACTTCGTGAGCGGCGAGGGCCAATAATAATAATAAGAAGAAACTTTCGAAGAACAATACCCCTCGCCGTCACTTCGTGAGCGGCGAGGGCCAATTAAAGCCGCAAGCGGCGATGATGGCCCTCGCCTCGGCGCGACCGCCTCCCCTCGCGACCGCCGGGGGCCAGCCACCGCCTCCACGCAGCATTCCCCCTGCCCGGCCACCCCCCGGCCCGCACGCCCCCCCTCGCCCCCCCCCTCACACAGTTTCCATAGTGCAGTGTGATCATTGCATTAAACTGGTGGAGTCTGTGACTTAGAACCATCAAAATTGTGCATAATACAGGTATAGTGTCATTGACTTTTTGGTTTGGTTTTGGGCCTCCAATTATCTCCCCAAGTTTCATACCAATCGCACAAAGTTGAGTGTTGTAATTATATTATAGGGGGCGCTATAGAGTCCACTGGTCACGTGCTCATTACTCTGCTGTATTCAAAGTTTTATTCTACATCAGTGGGTAGAGTTTTATGTCTTTAGACTGATCCATGTGTCTGTGAGCGGGAATGAAAGAAACAGGAAACGAAGGCGTTTTTCGATGGCGGCGTGCGGGCGGACGACACAAAATTATTGCAAACGATCGGATAGCAAATGAAACCCCGTGTGTCCAGATGTGACATGTTAAATCTGACCGGTTTTGAAGCAAAAACGTGGGAGTTGTATCATTTGCCCTGGTCGTGAGAGGACATGGAAAAAACAGGAAAAGAAGGCGTGTTTCGACGGCGGCGTGGGGGCGAATGACACGAAATTATTGCAAACGATCGGATAAGAAATGAAACCCCATGTGTCCAGATGTGACATGTGAAATCTGACGTGTTTTGGAGTAAAAACATGAGAGTTGTATCATTTTGAAAACAAGCGGCGAAAGAGATGCCGAATTTCTTATTCAATATGGCGGCCTTTTTATGAATCAAAAGACAGCGTGGCCGTTCATTGTTGAAGTTTTATCAAGGAGCTTTATAATCCATGACATTCATGGCCAAATGACACATGTTTGATGTTAATTGGAGCGATTCAGACCAATGTCCCTGTGAGTCAGACATTTTTAAATGATTATTTTTGGGGAGTCTGTGCGCCCCTGCTGGCCAACCGTGAGAAATAACCCATGCTTGTAATATAATTTTTTGCTTCTTCTGAGGTGTCCAATGTACTCCCCAAATTTGATATGAATCCGATAAAATTGATGTGTCACGTCTATGGTAGGGGGGCGCTAGAGGGTTCATTTTGATTACACTTTATATTGCATTTGATTCAGGGCCAAATGAAACATATTTGACTTAAATTTCAGATGTCTCGGGCAAAGCCCGTGTGTGAGTATAGATTTTTAATATTTTTTGTTGGAGTATTTGCGCCCCTGCTGGCCAATTGTAAGAAAATAGCCTATATCCGTAATATAATTTTTTGCTCCTTTTTGTGCCTCAAATTTATTTCCCTAAATTGGTATGAATCCGATAATATTGATGTGTCATGTCTATGGTAGGGGGCGCTAGAGTGTTCATTTTGATTAGACTTTATAATGCATTTGATTTAGGGCCAAATGAAACATATTTGACTTAAATTTGAGATGTGTCGGGCAAAGCCCGTGTGAGTATATAGATTTTTAAATGTTTTTTGTTGGACTCTTTGCGCCCCTACTGGCCAGTTGTGAGAAATGACCCATGCCCATAATATAATTTTTTTGGTCCTCATCATATCCCAGATTTATTCCCCAAATATGGTTGTAATCCGATAAATGTTGACCTTTCACGTCTATGCTAGGGGGCGCTAGAGTTTCATTTTCATAATACTTTATAGTCCATTCCATACATGCCATAATTACACATACGTCATGTGAATGTGAGATCTGTAGGACATGCCCCTGGTCGTGAGAGGACAACGAAATTACAGGAAACGAAGGGCGTTTTTTCGATGGCGGCGTGCGGGCGAACGACATGTAATTATTCCAAACGATCGGATAAGTTATGAAACCCCATGTGTCCAGATGTGACATGTGAAATCTGACGTCTTTTGGAGTAAAACCATGAGAGTTGTAGTATTTTGAAAACAGGCGGCGAAAAAATTGGCGATTTTTCGATCGAATATGGTGGACTTCCTGTCCGCCTTAGGGCTGCACTATGATTGGCTTTTTTGCTCGTCTCCATGAGCTCTATCACTGGTGTGAATTTGGCTTTGCTACGGCGAAATATGCGAGTCGGCTCCCAATTCATTCGAAAATTTGCAATTTTCTAGGTGGCGCTGTCGAGCCTGCGTGTCTGGGTCATTTTTGTGATGCATATTTTCTTGAATTTTTCGCGAGGCCGATCGATTTGATACCCCCATGTGAGACTTTCCGTCGACGTTTAGGGGGTGAAAATCGCGATCCCAGGGGGAGAAAAATAAAAATAATAATAATAATAAGAAGAAACTTTCGAAGAACAATACCCCTCGCCGTCACTTCGTGAGCGGCGAGGGCCAATAATAATAAGAAGAAACCGAGCGAAAACAATACCCCTCGCCGTCACTTCGTGAGCGGCGAGGGCCAATTAAAGCCGCAAGCGGCATCGAACGGCCCTCGCGGGCCGCGCTTCGCACTCGGCCGACCGGGCACTCCCTGTAGGTGGCGCTGATCCATTAGTTGCCTCTGTTTCATTGTGGCTTTGGGCTGCACTTGTGACCAAACCAAGCCAAAAGACATTGGGAGCAGTGATGCACAAAATGCACCAACATGGGTTTTTCCAGGCATCGCCATGGCAACACCGTGCAAAATACAAACTTGGCACCTCGGACTTTTTTGATGAGGATGATGTAAAGAATCAACGTGCCAAATCTCACATTCTTCATTGAAGGTTTGAAGCCGTTATAAGACTTTGAAATGTCCCAAAATTTGTAAATTTTCCCATTAGGATAACATGGGGTATTTCACGCATCGCCATGGCAACAGAGTGAAAAATATGGCATGGGTGTGATTGACTTTTTTGATCAGGATGACATGATGAGTCATTCTGGCAAATTTCATTTAATTTCATGAAACTAATGTTTTTCTCATGAATGGGAAATTTTCGGAGCATTCCCATTAGGATAACATGGGCACTTTAGCACATCGTCATGGCAACACGGTACAAAAAACGTCATGGGTCTGATTGACTTTATTGATTGGGATGACACACTGGAATTTTGTGTGAAATTTCGTAACATTTGGGGAAACCAAATTTTGGGCCCTCCATGCAAATTTATGTGTTATTCTGTAGGGGGCGCTATTGAACCAAATTGTTTTCTTTAATAATTGGTAGGTTTAGGCCAGAAAGTTTTACAACTGATTCGAATTTGAGCCCAATCCGACTTTGTATGCGCAAACGGGAGCAAATTTTCAAATTTGAAAATTGCAAAAATTCCAATGGAATTTTGCGGCTTCGCCGCACGGAAACCGTTATACGTATCAACATAAATCGGATAACTTTTGATGCCCCACTTGTCTAGATGATGTCCAGTGATTTTCAGCCCTGCAGGTGAAGCGCCTTCAGAGGAGTTGACGAAAATGCGACGTCAACGAAAATGCTGACTCGGCATTTTGGAATGTTCAATGCAAGATGGCCGACTTCCGGTTTGTCCGAGGGCGTGGCCATAATAATATTTTTTGTTTGGCATCACTTGAAGAATGCGTGTATCGAATTTTGTGGCTCTATGACAAAATTGACGTCGGGGCATCTCCCATTGACGCAATGTATTTTGATTTTTGCAGGTGGCGCTGTCGCGCCATTTTTTTATGCCCATTTATGCAACATATAAAAAAATAAATTTTTCGCACTTCTGAATTTTGGGGCAAATTTGGTGAGTTTTGGAATATGTTCAGGGGGTCAAATTCCTGTTCAAAAAGCAGAAGAAAGAAGAAATTAAAGCCGCAAGCGGCATCGAACGGCCCTCGCGGGCCGCGCTTCGCACTCGGCCGACCCGGCACTCCCTATAGGTGGCGCTAACGCGCCACATGCCTCTGTTTTATTGTGGCTTTGGGCTGCACTTGTCACCAAACAAAGTCAAAAGACATTGGGAGCACTGATACATAAAAATGCACCAACATGGGTTTTTCCAGGCATCGCCATGGCAAACACGTGCAAAATACAAAGTTGGCACCTTGGACTTTTTTTGATGAGGATGATGTAAAGAATCAACGTGCCAAATCTCACATTCTTCATTGAAGGTCTGAAGCTGTTATAAGACTTTGAAATGTCCAAAAATTTGTAAATTTTCCCATTAGGATAACATGGGGTATTTCACGCATCGCCATAGCAACAGAGTGAAAAATATGGCATGGGTGTGATTGACTTTTTGGATCGGGATGACATGATGAGTCATTCTGGCAAATTTCACTTAATTCCATGAAACTAATGTTTTTCTCATGAATGGGAAATTTTCGGACCGTTCCCATTAGGATAACATAGGCACTTTGGCGCATCGTCATGGCAACACGGTACAAAAAACGTCATGGGTCTGATTGACTTTATTGATTGGGATGACCCACTGGAATTTTGTGTGAAATTTCGTAACATTTGGGAAAAACTAAATTTTGGGCCCTCCATGCAAATTTATGTGTTATTCTGTAGGGGGCGCTATTGCACCAAATTGTTTTCTTTCATAATTAGTAGGTCTAGGCCAGAAAAGTTTTACAACTGATTCGAATTTGAGCCCAATCCGACTTTGTATGCGCAAACGGGAGCAAATTTTCAAATTTGAAAATTGCAAAAATTCCGATGGACTTTTGCGGCTTCGCCGCACGGAAACCGTTTATACGTATCAACATAAATCGGATAACTTTTGATGCCCCACTTGTCTAGATGATGTCCAGTGATTTTCAGCCCTGCAGGTGAAGCGCCTTCTTCAGAGGAGTTGACGAAAATGCGACGTCAACGAAAATGCTGACTCGGCATTTCGGAATTTTCAATCCAAGATGGCCGACTTCCGGTTTATCCGAGGGCGTGGCCATAATAATATTTTTTGTTTGGCATCACATGAAGAATGTGTGTGTACCGAATTTGGTGGCTCTACGACAAAGTTGACGTCGGGGCGTCTCCCATTGACGCAATGTATTTTGACTTTTGTAGGTGGCGCTGTCGCGCCATTTTTTTATGCCCAATGATGCACCATATAAAAAAAATAAATTTTTCGGGCAGACCTGAATTTTGGGCAAAAATTGGTGAGTTTTCAAATATGTTCAGGGGGGTCAAATTCCTGCTCAAAGAGCAGAAAGAATAAAAATAATAAAAATAATAATAATATTTTTAGCAAAAACAATATATCCGAAAACATTAGAATGACAAATTATACGTTTTTTGAAAGCTCTCGACATTGCCCACGTCACCGTGGGGTCAATGGCGAATGACGGGCGCTGACGCGCCCGTCATTCGCCATGACGCCGGGGTCCCCCATTGACTCCCATTCATTTCCATTCATTTTAGCAGTAATTAAGATGGCCCATGCCTACGGCATGGGTTGCTGTGATAGTGGAGTCAGGGCAAGGTCACGACCTCAGCCGAACTTGTGCGCTGCGCGCACAAGTTCGGCAAGACAGTTAGCAACGATGAGTGCCTGGGCTTCGCCCAGGCACTCATCGTTGCGGAAGCAATAGGCCCTACGCCCTGTAGGGGCTCGGGCCTAATAAAAATAATTAAAGCCGCAAGCGGCATCGAACGGCCCTCGCGGGCCGCGCTTCGCACTCGGCCAACCCGGCACTCCCTGTAGGTGGCGCTGATCCGCCACTTGCCTCTGTTTTATTGTGGCTTTGGGCTGCACTTGTCACCAAACAAAGTCAAAAGACATTGGGGAGCACTGATGCACACAAAATGCACCAACATGGGTTTTTCCAGGCATCGCCATGGCAACACCGTGCAAGATACAAAGTTGGCACCTCGGACTTTTTTGATGGGGAGGATGTAAAGAATAAACGTGCCAAATCTCACGTTCTTCATTGAAGGTTTGAAGCCGTTATAAGACTTTGAAATGTCCCAAAAATGTGTAATTTTCCCATTAGGATAACATGGGGTATTTCGCGCATCACCATAGCAACAGAGTGAAAAATATGGCATGGGTGTGATTGACTTTTTTGATTGGGATGACATGATGAGTCATTCTGCCAAATTTCACTTAATTCCATGAAACTAATGTGTTTCTCATGAATGGGAAATTTTCGGGAGCGTTCCCATTAGGATAACATGGGTAATTTGGCGCATCGTCATGGCAACACGGTACAAAAAAACGTCATGGGTCTGATTGACTTTATTGATTGGGATGACCCACTGGAATTTTGTGTGAAATTTCGTAACATTTGGGAAAACTAAATTTTGGGCCCTCCATGCAAATTTATTTGTTATTCTGTAGGGGGCGCTATTTCACCAAATTATTTTCTTTCATAATTAGCAGGTCTAGGCCAGAAAGTTTTACAAGTGATTCGAATTTGAGCTCAATCGGACTTTTTATACGCAAACGGGAGCAAATTTTGACATTTCAAAATTGCAAAAATTCCGATGGAATTTTGCGGCTTCGCCGCACGAAAGCCGTTATACTTATCAATGTAAATCGGATAACTTTTGATGCCCCACTTGTCTAGATGATGTCCAGTGATTTTCAGCCCTGCAGGTGAAGCGCCTTCAGAGGAGTTTGACGAAAATGCGACGTCAACGAAAATGCTGAGTCGACATTTTGGAATTTTCAATCCAAGATGGCCGACTTCCGGTTTGTCAGAGGGCGTGGCCATAATAATATTTTTTGTTTGGCCTCACTTGATGAACGTGTGTACCGAATTTGGTGGGTGTACGACAAAGTTGACGTCGGGGCGTCTCCCATTGACGCAATGTATTTTGACTTTTGTAGGTGGCGCTGTCGCGCCATTTTTTTATGCCCAATGATGCACCATATAAAAAAATAAATTTTTCGGCAGACCTGAATTTTGGGCAAATTTTGTGCGTTTTGGAATATGTTTCAGGGGGTCAAATTCCTGTTCAAAAAGCAGAAGAAAGAAGAAATAAAAATAATAATAATAATAATAATAATAATATATTTTTAGCAAAAACAATATATCCGAAAACATTAGAATGACAAATTATACGTTTTTCGAAAGCTCTGGACCTTCCCCACGTCACCGTGGGGTCATTGGCGAATGACGGGCGCTGACGCGCCCGTCATTCGCCATGACGTCGGGGGTCGCCCACTGACCTCCCATTGACTTCCATTCATTTTAGCAGTAATAAAGATGCCCCATGCCTACGGCATGGGTTGCTGGGGGATAGTGGAATCGGGGCAAGGTCGCGACCTCAGCCGAACTTGTGCGCTGCGCGCACAAGTTCGGCAAGACAGTTAGCAACGATGAGTGCCTGGGCTTCGCCCCAGGCACTCATCGTTGCGGAAGCAATAGGCCCTACGCCCTGTAGGGGCTCGGGCCTAATAATATTTTTAGCAAAAAAACAATATATCCGAAAACATTAGAATGACATATTATACGTTTTTTTGAAAGCTCTGGACCTTCCCCACGTCACCGTGGCGCGCCCGTCATTCGCCATGACGTCGGGGTCCGCCACTGACCTCCCATTGACTTCCATTCATTTTAGCAGTAATAAAGATGGCCCATGCCTGCTGCATGGGTGCTTGGATAGGGCTCGATGCCAGGAGTGTGTTTGGGCGACATGAGCGCTTCGCACTGCCTTTGTCAACATTGAGTCAATGGGCTTCGCCCATTGACTCAATGTTGACGATGACATGCTAGCAATAACAAATATGCATATCATGGGTTGCTAGGATACTGGAGTCGGGGCAAGGTCGCGACCTCAGCCGAGGTCGCGACCTCAGCCGAGGTCACGACCTCAGCCCCGACTCTGAGGTCGCGACCTCAGCCGAACTTGTGCGCTTTTCATTTGACTTAATAAGGCCCATGATGACATCACTGATGACATCACTGATGATGTCACTGGTGATGTCACGGGTCAGAATGCTTTACTGTGGACACTCAGGTTGTGTCTTCAACACTTTACACTCAGAACTGTTACAGTTGGTCACATCTTGTGCAGACAGCTACACATTTTCTCACGCAGCTCCTACAGTTTTCACTCAAACTCTCCCAAAGTTTGACTGAAGCAGTGATTTAACCTCATCTACAAAATGGTATGAAGGTTTTTGCAGGAAATCTTTCAATATTTTGCTGCCTCACATTTGTAGAGTGGAAGGCATATACTAGATTTGGTACAACAAAGTGTGTTTTTTGTAAAAAGTACACTAGCTACAACTAATTTAAAGATATCTCCAGATTTATAATGTATATGGGACATAAATATTGAGAATATTTGTTGGATTGTACATTTATTAATGAAAACTCGCTCAGTATACTCAAGTGTTCAAATGTGTATGCTGAGGAAATTGGCTTTTTTTCAGATTTTTAAGTTGTAAAGATGATAGATTGTAAAGATTTTTTATTTTTCAAATATTTTAAATTGTTACTATGATTTCTTTAAGAAAACATTAAGTTTAAAACAGTGAATTCCTCAGCAACTTTGTCCACCTCAACATTACTAAACATGGGACCTGGCTGGACAGCACTGCAGCAAGCTCCCTTGTTACACTGAACAGAGTTAAATTCATTTGGTTTATGATGAAGTACTTGTATTTGTCTTGTTCATTCACTACTTTAATGGTAGTAGTAATAATTGAGTCTACTTTCAATCTACTTTGTCCCTCCCGCTTGTACTATTGGTCATTCTCCTTTATGCGTTAAGTGAGTGGCAGGTGATTTCAACCAATCACAGAGAAGTGTAAACTCCCAGTAGAAAATAGTTTAGCTCCTTCTCAAGGCAATGTAAAGGCATTAGGTGTACCTTCACACATGTCCTGAATTAGACCTGGTTTAGTCCTGATCTAGACTTGGTTTAGTCCTGTTCTAGTCCTGGTTTAGTCCTGATGTAGACTTGTCTTGGTCCTGTTCTAATCTCGGTTTAGTTTATATGAAATTTCACATAGCCATTAGAAACAAAGAAACAAAAATTATGTAAATGACAATCCACTGCTTTCTGTGGAGAAGTGGCTCTATGAAAATAAGTGAGCGGCCTTGTTAAGTCATTATATTTACAATGACCAAAATGTAAAATGTTGATGTGCTTATGTCTGTTCCAAACAAACATTCTCATCCTTGTTTTAACCTTCCCTCCCTCAGGTTTACTCTTCTGTTATGATTGCCGGTAGAGACCAGGTTTCTGTGAACGATACCATCTTCTTCGGCTCTGAACGTTACGAGGTGAAGAAGATCCTGGGCTCGGGTGCTTCGGGGTGGTCTCCCTGTGCCACAAGTTCTCCACTGACCAGAAAGTGGCGCTGAAGATGATCAACACCACCCAAGTCCTGGAAGACCCAACAGAGGAGGTATTATATCACAGCATGGACATAGTACTAGATAGTGGGCCCAGAGAGACGGAAGTGATCACATAGCTGGTTGTGACGGTGTAGCTTCTGTTGCTATGAACAGACCTAAAATGTTACATGTTTGAGTGTTGTATGTTTTAATTTTATAGTGTAAAATGGTGACACATTTGCTTTTAGTGTTACTTATGCTAATCTTAACTAACCACAAACATTAACTCTAGTAAAATCAGAAATTACTAACCCCTTTGTTATTGAGCAAAGATCTTACATAGTCCATATTCTGACATTGACGTGTATGTGACCCTCTCTTCTATCTCCTCCACAGGCTGACATGCTCCGGACCCTGATGGAGCAGGGAGGTGCCCACGCTAACATTGTGGAGTGGTTTAGTTCCTTTGTCTTCAGGGACTACTTCGTGCATGAGTTTGAGGTGCTGGAAATGTGTCTTGCAGACTATATCAGCATGAACGGCACGCTCAAACTCAAGGAGATCCGCCCACTCCTGCAACAGGTCCGACTTTTCACACACTTATCAAGACAAAAAATGTTTAGATTTATAACAGTAAAAAAATGAAATACTGGGACACTAACAGAGCAGACAAATTCAGTCTGGAGCTGCTTCATGAGGTATGTTTTGACTGGTTCTGGTGCTCTTACTGGTTCCTCGGCTAAAGCAAAGCCACAGCCAAAGAGAGCCGGCCCGTTTTGGGAGGTAGAACTTTGCGTGGGTAAATTTGTAGCCCTCAAACACCCAGGACAGTTCACTTAACATGGTGGAAATCCTGGATCAGGTTTAATCCTCTCTTCGTCCCACAGTTAAATGACATTCAAACAAAGCAGTATCAGACTGAAGGTTTTTATGAAATAGAATGAGAAACTGTCCAGGCTAGCCAAGTGAACGATTGATCATTTGTGTAATTTAGGGTTAGGATTTTACTCAGGAATGACCTTATATTTCTACAGACAAGTTTTACCTGTTTTATTGCTGTAAATATCTGATTGTATAACTGTATAACTCCAGTCAAAAGTTTGGACACACCATTTCAACGATGGTTCTTCTTTATTATATATTATCATCAAGGCATGAAACTACAAATGGATGTGACAAATGAACTCAAACTAACTCCAAACTTGTTTTAGACTGAACTATTATAAAAATAGCCGCCCTTTGCTTTGATCACCTCATTGCACCTTTGACATTTCTTGATCCTGTCATGGGACAGCTGTGAAATGAAAACCACTTAAGGTAAATTCATTAAGAAGCTCAAAGCAAAGGGTGGCTACTTAGAGGATTTGAATTAAAATATCATATAATTGAGTTATTTCACTTTTGTCTTCTGTGTGCATATAAAATGTAGAAAATGGTAAACTTTAAAACACATTCAAACAGAAGGCGTGTCCAAACCTTTGAGTGGCTGTGTATAACTGTATCTGTAAGTTACTGTGCTGACCAGATCTTTCTCACTTGCAGATGGCCACCGCTTTGTCCTTCCTTAAGAATGTAGGCATCGTGCACGCTGACCTGAAGCACGATAATATTATGATGGTGGACACAGTCGCCCAACCTCTGACGATCAAGGTGATCGACTTTGGCCTGGCTCAGCACGTGTCCAAGATACAGCAAGGAGCCAAAGTGCAGACTATCGCACACAGGTAAAACTACACACGGTTATGATGGAACAGAGCAGGGACAGACAGGAGCTGGACTAACACTATCCTCTTATTATGTTGTGTGCAGAGCTCCAGAGGTGTTCCTGGGAGCGCCGTACGACCAAGGCATAGACATGTGGTCCATCGGCTGCATCGTCTTGGAGCTGTTTCAGGGACATTATATGTTCCCTGGATACGATGACGAACTTGTGGTAAGACTAAAATAATGATATAAATATATAGGGTATTTAGGAAGACTGCTTTTATTACCTATAGACATTTGGGTTATCAAAAGTATCAAAAATCAGATACTGAAACTGGTATTGAAACTAGATACTCATTTGAGCAGGTATCAATACTAAAACGTCACTTTCACAAGACAGAAATGAAAGTTTCCTAAATAACTTAAGAATGATCTTGAGCTGTATCAGCATATGACGACAAAGACTAGTATATGTCCATGGACCACTATGAAACCTACCTGGACAAATGAGGGATTACACAGATATAAGGCCACATGGGAATAGAAAAGAAAGTACTACCATTTAATGTTGAAAATCACATTCTATTAGCGTATTTTTTTAATCATCGTGGTATCAGAATCAGTATTGAGTATCGAGTCTGTTCTTTAATATCGAAATCGGATTTGAAATTTTTGAGTTTGAAATTCATGACGACACTAATCGAGATATAAAAGAAACTAGATGAAACCAAATTTATAGCAGTACTGTGTAACTTTCTGGAGGGGTCAGCTGCATGATTCATTCCAGTAACTAATTGTGTTGTGTTCTTTTCACAGTTCCGCAATATAATCAAAACTCTTGGGCTGCCTTCACACGAGCTCCTGGAGAAGGGTCGGTTTACGCATATGTACCTGACCTACGAATACAACCGCTGGAAAATCAAAGTGAGTAACCCATTTTCACCATTACTGCACAATGTCAGTCTCATTCAGTACCTCCTTAAGTTCAGAATGAGGGGTATAAGATAATGTCATCATTTAAAGGTTCTATACAAAAAGCATGTTATAATGTTGTTACCTAATCAAAAACATACTCACTGCTGTAATGCTGTGACGTTCTGTGCATAACCTCTCTTGCAACGCTGACTTGAAATAACATATTTGTTCTTCTGTCTGTAGAGATCCTATGAGGTTGCTCCCACCACCTCGAAGTTGGCCGATGTGTTCAAAGTAAGTATGCTTTTAAAATCTTTACTCATCATAAAAAGAACAACATCATATTTTGACTACACTACAATTATTAAACTTTACAATTACTTTACTTTTACAAATATGAGTATCGTGTGTACTTGGCCCATCCTTAACGTGTTTTCTCTCATTTTTACAGTACAATCCTGAGAATGAAGCAGACAAGCGTGATGGTGAGATGTTCCTGGAACTGGTGGGTCTGATGCTGAAGACAGACCCCGCAGAACGCATCAGTCCAGAAGAAGTACTGAAACACCCCTTCATCACCATGAAACACCTGCAAGACATATGGTACCTTTATGCAGACCAGTGAGTACAGCCAGGAACAAAACTGGGACTAGAGCAGGAGTAGACCAAGACTAAAACAAAACTAGACCAGGACTTAAACATGACTTGACCAAGACTAGACTGGGACTAAATCCGGACGAGACCCGGGCCAAGAATAGACTAAACTAGGACCAAAACCAGTTTTAGGACTAAATCAAGACAAGACCTGAGCTAGATCAAGACTAAACTGGGACCACCACCCAGATCAGTGACTACAGCCAGATCTAAAACCGACATTAGACCGGGACAAGACCAGGAAACGATACAAGAAATCATACTACCTCAACAAAAAAACCCTGCATTAATGAAAGCATTTCTAGTACCTTTAATTACATGTCAGTCTGATTTAACCCTGACTCTCTCTTCTAGTATCATGGACTGTGAAAGAACCATGTGGAGCGCTGTGGGATATATTGTAAAAGCGGACATGAGTGACTTCAGTGATATGGACGATGATGAAGAGTCCTCTATGGACTCCAGGTCTTCTGAGGAGGAGCACAGTGGACCTGCTGAAGAATCCCAAACTTCCACTGGGGACCAGCAGAGTGGACCTTCTCGCAAACGAAGATACGAGGAGGACCAGGACACCATGTGAGTGACACTAACAAACCAGATTTAAAGATACACTCTGTAACTTGCATGATGACAGATTCACCATCTGCTTGTCTCCATGGAGATGTCATTCCTTTACTTTGAATCTTTGACAGTATGAAACCAAACATGTATTATATACAGTTATTCAATTACAGTGGTTTAGACTATATATTACTGTGAGTGGGGTCAGGGGGGTGCCATCAGAAATATGGGCATCGAAAAAGCTACATTGTGGCTCTGGAGCCATGGCACAGATCTGATCTGTCACTCGGCCTGGTGTTGTCACCTGCTTGTGTCCATGGAGAAAATGGGATAAATTTAAAACAGAACTGTTATTATTTCAGGCGGGACAATAACATCTCTATGATGTACTTTTTGTTTTGTGTGATTAGAAGACGCCTAGATAACTAAAATATTTTAATAAAACTGATCAGAATTACTAATCAATGCTTCCTTTTCTAGGTCCTGTAAGAGACTTTGTGTGGAAACGGTCTCTACACCTGAGGACTCCTCCCGCTGTGAGGAGCCGACCCCTGCTCCTGAGAGTCCCTCACTCTCAGTGCAGTCTGTAGTCCAACCCACAGACTCCACACTTAAAAGGAAAAGACAAGATGAGACTGAGGCAGAGTCCAGCGACCTCCACCATGACTCTGACCTTAAGTACGGTAAAAGACTTTGTGTGGGGCCAGTCTCTAGTCCTGAGGACCCCTCCCACTGTGAGGCACCAGTCCTGCCTCCTGGGGACCCCACCTGCACAGTGCAGTCTGTGGTTCATTCCACAGACTGCAGGAAGCGAAAGAGACGTCATGAGACGGCAGCCAGTCTCCAGTCCAGCGACTCTGACAGTAGGTTTTTCAGCATTTCTTTGTTAATTCATTATTAGTATTTGTTTGTGTAGAGTTTTTAAAATCATTCTCAAAGACTGAGAATCCAAAGGGTAAACAGAGACAAAAGTGGCTTAAAGCTGAGTACCCCAATTTTAAGTAAAGTTTTGTTTCCCCTCTATAAAGTATGTTAGTACTGTAAGTATACAAAAGTATACTGAACATACCTCTTCCATAAGAGACTCATTTGGGCTCAGCCATGTTTAAAGTCTACATGCTGAGTCTAGTACAGGTTATCAGTCAGTCAAGGTTGAATATTAGTAATGCCCAATAGGGTTTGTGAAAAGCTGTACCAAATTCGAGTCATAGTAACATTTTAAATCCTTATTTCCTCCTTTTGTGATTTGAAAATTTGTTTCCCCATCTTTTGAAAATAAAGTCACAATCTGCCCATCTGATCCCAGCGTTAAAACTAAGATTCAAAATCAGTTTACACTTCTCTTTAGTCAAATGTCACTTGTGTCCGTTCCATCCTCGGCACTTCATGTTTTTATCAAATGAAAAAATACATTCTCTGACTAATAATGCACTTTTTTTCTGTAGGACTGGCGCTTGCACTTCCTTCCGTTTCTCCAAAGAGAAAGAGACTCATCGACCTGACCTGTCAGTCTGAAGGTAAATACTCTTTTCTCTATTCACACTATTTTTCTCTTTCAAGATGTTTCCTCTAAACCAGGTCATACATAATAGATTTACTTATACATTTTATCTGTAGATGGTGTTGGAAGCCCTCAGAGTCACTGTACAGATGTGGAGGACAACAGTAAACTCTCTGAAAACCTCCAAACATCTACAGTAGACGAGCAGAGTGGACCTTCTGCGTCTCGCAAACGCCGATGGAAAGATCAGGACACAATGTGAGTCATACTAACCAAATCAGGTCTAAAGACTGTAACTTTTCTGCTTGTCTCCATGAAGATTGCTTTGCCTTGAATGTTTGACAGTAGGGCATTATGCTTATCTTTTATGGAGTTATACAACTAAAGACATTTTATTGCTAACAAAAAACACCTTGAAAAACCTTTTCTTTGAGAGTGGGGTCACGTCTCCACAGATCTGGCTAGTAACTTGGCCAGTTGTGTCATCTGCTTGTCACCATGGTAGAAGATTAGTTAAATGCCATACTGTGGAACATTCCAGGCAAAGCAATGACATCTCCATGGCGTACCTTTGTTGAGATAAAACATGCCTGATCACTGTAATCTGCATTTCTAACCATCCCTCCTTTTTCTTTTGGTCTGCAGACCTCTTGAAGAAGCCCTGCTGCTGTTGTGTGAGGACAGCTGGACCTGTAAGAGACTCTGTGTTGGTCCAGTCCCGGCTCCTGAGGGCCTCTATTGCTCTGAGGAGCTGGTCCCTGTTCATAAAGACCCCTCCCGCTATGACTCTGACAGTAGGTTTTTCACCACTACAACTACATTATTAATATGATTTACTTCACAAAATGTCACATACTTTCTCAAAGGTTTATCTTGCATAAATTTTACCACACATCCTATATTACTCTATTTTCTGATCTATGCTGTAATCACAAAATATCACAAAAGTCAATTTTAAAGCTTTAAATAGCAGCTTTAAGCTACCAACCTAATGAGTTCTGTTGTAGAAGTACTTTCATATTTTATAAGATACGTTAACTATGTAAAATGACTAATAGTAATATGACTCTTTTTCTTCACAGACAGTCGCAGCCCCGTGATCGTGGAGTCTCCTCCCCAGACCAAAAGGAGTCCACACCCCAACAAAAGCAGTCCTCTCCAGCATGCAAGGAGTCGAACACAAAAGGACTCTTGTGGAACCAAAGGAAGTCAGAAGAGGACACAGCCCCTCCACTAGACTGCAGTGGAGAGGGCTCCTAAACTGAGCAGTAGCTGGGGAAGGGGGTAGGGGGGAGGGAGATGGGAGATGGGAAGCCGGGGTCTTGGGGGTGTGACTCTTTATGATGGGAGAACCAACAGGTGAGAACAGAGGCAGTGTCACGTCTATTTGGGGATTAAAGATCTCTAAAGAGACGTGAACCAGTTCAGTCTGGACTGAGCCGTCTGCTCACACTACCCATCATAAGTGCAGTTACTTAAAGCCTGGATAATTTGGCCAATCCAGGCTCATCTAATCCTCATTTGTTACTATGGCAAGTCTGTTGTCATAGTAACAAAGACAGCATTTTTGAAAACATTTCTGACCCCTTGAACATCGACAAAAAGTCCCCAAACCAGGCACGAGATCGACAAATTCAATAAAACGGGCATTGCGAGAATGTCTGACACCCATCGACTCCGCAGCGCCTCCTAAAAGTGCACATCTCCCTATGAGAGGGAGACGGGCACATTTTGGCATAGACTCACAAAATGCACAGCAGTGAGTTCCATGAGACGAGTCTACAAATGAATGAAGCACTGCCCTTTGGTGAACAGGAAGTCAGCCAGATTGAATAAAAAATTGATCACCATTTTCACTGCGTGTTTATAAAACATATCTAGTCCTAGGGTTTTAGTCCAAATCAGCTCAGAGTTGGTATGCCACAGCTACAGACACTGACAAAAAAATCATAAATTTTTCTGGATACTCCGTACAGTTTGGCATTTTAGCATGCCGGCGAAAAACACTTTCATTTCCTGTTTCTTGCATGATTTCTCCCGACCACGGGCATTGGCCTAGAGAGATCAAATTCAAACCACAATTGCGTCATTCGGGCCTGAATGTAAACACTTTTAGCAGAGCCACTCTTCGCTTTTGTCGGCCTTAAACTGGCCATTCAATCAGTGTCTGCAAGATGACACTAATCTCTCCATAGAATCTGCAAGAAACAAAAAAGTTCAAATCAATTCATATACACTGGGAAGAGGAACCACAGTTTTACTTCAGAGCACTGTTACTTCAATAAAACTATTACTCAAGTAACACAACATATATTTTAACTTCTCCCTTAGTTGTTTCAGATGAGATAAAGCGACGCCCCAACTTACGATAGGGTTGATTAATTTTTCAAAGGAATGAGTATCTCTTATTACTGAACACAAACAACCATCATGGAAAATACAAAGGAAATATATAATTTTTATCAGGAAAAATACAGAATCATTCAGGAATTGTTGTTGTTGCTCCATCCGTCTTTCCGCTTTACCCAAACACATGAACAAGCAACACCCAACTCCACCACAGGACCTCAGTGGAGAGGAACAAAATAGTCATTGCATTTTCTTAAACTACAAATAATATCAATAAATAAAACATTTTCTGTGACAGCTACATGGTGGTACAGACTTTCATTATAACTACATTTGTGCAAAGTATTATGACCAACAAATTTACCAACAACTAGTCTGTGTGGTTAACAATGACTAACATTTTCTTTTGTGTGAAATGTGCAACTCTGAAAGCAGCGATCATAGCACAAGTGCACATACTTACTTGTTTTAAATGAAGTAGACCTGCAGGGATAACATGAAGCCAGCACTGTAGACTGAAGCTGTGTAACTGTCTGTGTCTGATCTTTTCCTTCGACCAAACATAATAATCACAAAGAGGAGACGGACCAGTTTTTATTGGACTGTATGATCACTGAAAAGGCTTCTTATTGGCTTAGGCATTGAAAAAAGTGGATGGACCTAAAGTTTGTACCTCACACCAACACCAAGTAAACAGCTGTACCACTATTACAACATTGGCTCTCCTTCTCCTCCCTCCTCCCTCCTCCCTCCTCCCTCCTCCTTACGATTAGATTCAAAATGATATGAACTTATAATGTGAGCTCACATAGGACTGAAAGTCATCTGGTTGCTTTTAGTTTAATGTTTTTTTGTTGTTTTTTTTTACTATTAACATGTCAAAAAGGTGCAGAAGCCTGAACCTTCAACTTATACTTTTAAAATAAACTCAGCAAAGGAAAACAAATTATATACTTATACATACATTTTTGTCAATGAACTGTCTCTGTCAGGTCGATTCACAAACCTGATGTGTGCGTAGATGTTTTGTTCTATTTATTTTCTGGGCTATGTTTGAAGTAAAGTTTGAAGCTTCGTCTCGAGCCACTTCTGCCAAAGAACGAGCGCCGGCTAGTAACCCGGCAACAGCCATGCCGACATGTCTGTCAATGTTGAAGATACGTTTGTTTGACCCCTCTTCATAAAGTTTGGACAAAACCAGCTTCTCCACCCCAAACACCACTCCATACTTACAGCGGATCCCAATCGCAGTACTGCTGTTCTCCACGGCCTTCATGGCATACTCCACCTAACACGTCAAAAAAATCTCAAAAACAATTAAATTGAATCTTCACAACTTCTGATATATTAGACAGTCATTGACATTAAAGGCAGCAAGAATGTTTCTGCACGCTCTAATCTTTTCACATATCGAATACTGCTTCACTAACTGGACCCTGACCAGTGCCACCACACTAAAACAGATTGAATCACTGTATAAAAGAGGACTTAAAATCTTTGCCAAGAAACAGATTTCATATCACCACTGTCAAATCCTTCAAACATATAATTTATTGAGCTTTGACAATTTCAAACACTTCAAATATGCTTGTACAGTATACAAAATCCCCCATGGACTCGCACCACCACCACTACAAAAATTTATTAAACAAAAACCTACCACTGGCAGGACCAGGGCGACTACGAGAGGTGATTGTGAGGTTCCTTATCGACGTACCACCTTCGCACAGTCTGTCCTCTCAGTCAGAGGCTGTAACATGTGGAATAACATCCCTCACACAATAAGAGAATCCTCCACATATAACACCTTTAAAACACACCTTAAAAAATGGCTAAAATCCAATCAACACTGCTCCCATTAGAGCTGTTCAGACTCATGGTCATGGTACATGATACATATTTTACTGTTGTTGTTGTGCAGTGCATGCACATATACTTATGTAGGCATGCACTGCATACATGTACCTTGCAATCCATGCTGTCACTGTTACCCTGTAATCTATGCGGTCACTGTTTTTTTATTTCATTAATATGTAAATATGTAAATATGTATATGAGTATGAATGTTTTAGGACACTCTGTAAACTCCAGTGTCTTGGTCGTCTCTGAGCGGCAGGAGACACTAACACATGTGACTGAAATTAACTTATTTATTAGAAAGACCACAGCACTTAAAATTACTGGAAGCACTTTAGCCACACACGCACTTTTCAAATAGGCACTTTAGACCGCATGAGTGTGAATTTTTTTTTTTTTTTTTTCTTGGGGTTGTTTGATTTTTGTTTCTTTGTCATTTGTGTCGTCCTGTCTCTTGTCCTGTTTTAGATGTGAGGGACTGAGAATGAAAATTAGCTGTGCAGCTAACTTCTGCACATTCACACATGTAGTTTTTACTGGTGTTTATTAATGTGCATTGTCCCTTTTCAAATAAATAAATAAATAAATAAATAAATAAATGTCCAGTGATGTTGTTAGTTTTATTTAATGGAGCACTTTATTTAGTTTGCCATCTACTCCGTAAGCCACATAAATATTCAGAATACAGCACTCTGAGTAGCCCATGTAACACAATGTTACAAAATAGACTGTACTATAAATTTAGACCAATAAGCTTCTTCTAGCACATTTAGGCCTATTATCATTATGCTGGTAATAATATTTAACCCTATAGTGTCGGATGCTATCGCTGCTGATAGACTCGCAGTTGTGGACTTTCCATTACCGTAACTCTGCAACCGATTGTGCATCATGTAAATTCAAACGGCGTCTCAAAGCAGAGGTATGGGGCTCTTTAAATATGTCACTGTCATTACGGTAATGTGTTTACATTGTCCCTCGAAGACGACCAGTCAGAGCGCAGGTGCCGCCGGGATTCTCCCAGTCAGTTTATTTGATGCATCAAAGGAAAAATAAGGATGGATATGTAAAATAGAGGTAGTTGTGTGAAAAAAGGGGCAAAGGTACATGCTGATACTTCTTTTAACATGATTTTTATGGCAAAAAAAAAAAAAAAAGAAAGGAGCTATAATGGTTTATAATGTCCTTAGTCCTTAAAGGGTTTAACAATTATAGATCTAATAACATTGTAATAGAAGAAAAAAAGAAATAAGCCTGATAATGACAATAAAAAAATATGCAGTGCTGAGAACTGTTACAAATACAGCTATAAGATCATTAAGTGCAGTGATTTCCATGTGTGATCGGCTGCAGGTGCACTATGTGAAGAGCACTGTGAGAAATATACTGGGTCGAATGTAGACAAGGCCCTTTCTCAAACCAGACCCTCCTCCCTCTCCCTCGCCCCTCACACTACGCCCCATGTGCAGTCCACTTCAGAGGTCACTTCATCTCCTCCTACAGCATTCTGCTTTGAGACGCACTACACTCGGCTCAACTTCTTCTTTTACACCAGCATTTTCATACAGTTCCTTCTTTACGGTAAAGCACAGCCCAGTTTTGGGATGTGCTTTACTGTAAAAGTACAGCCCAAAACTGTTGCCAATATGAATTAGTTTTATATTTAATCGCTGTTTTTTTTAATATCATGTCTCAAGAGATGTGAAGTGTGCTTAAGTAGTACAGATCAAGATTAGTCTTATCTTCACATATTTATCTTGCTTCAAATATATTTTCCAGATTCAAATCAATGCACATCTGAGTGGCATTTTCTCTTTCATTTATGAATGCGTAAATGACCATATTAAATGGAAAAATTAGTGTTGAGGCATAGGAAAGGGAGAAGGAAACCATTTGGGAAAGACCCGACAAGTCTCCTCTGATGCCTTTGTGGTAAAACCAGTGGAGCAAGTTCTAATCCAGGGATTTCCAGCGGACTTGCCAAGAAGCAAACTTGGAACAGGACTTGGGTTTGCGGAGTGTGACGTTTCTCAAGGCCATGAGCACACAAGTCTGCAAGTACAAAAACAGCTCATGACAGAGCTAATGTGCTTGTCCAGTTTGTAATGAGAGTCCATAATTACCCTATCAGATTCGTCATTGCAGGGTGACAATAAGAGGACAAAGGACCAGTCCAGTCACACTGTCATGTCCAAACTCCAAAGGGTTAGTTTTATTTTGATTTAAGTTCAGGACGTTTATGCTCACCTCAGTCTGCACATCCCTGTGACAGTCCTGCAGAGCTTTGATTGTGGTCTCACTGTCATTGGCATCACTGGCAGATATATTTGAATGTCATCTGCAAAACAATGAAATGCAATATCGTGCTTTCTAAAAACATTATCCAGGGGAAGCATGTACAAACCAAAGAAGACTGCTTCTGATGTAGAATCCTGGGGCACAGTGTACTCTAAAGGAGACACAGAGGAGGAGTACTGTCCTAGGTTCACAGAGACACTCCTGTCTGACAGATAAGCCTGAAACCAGGAAAGTGCAGTACCCTTAATGACCACATGTGTCTCCAGACGGGACAGAAGGACACTGTGGTCCACTGTGTCGAAGGAGCTGATAAGTCTAAAGCAAAAGAACTGCAGATTTCCCAGGGTCAGCAGTTGAGAGCCGGCCATTAAAAACTTTTAAAAGAGCTTTTTAGTACTATGCTGGGATTTAAAACCAGATTAGAATTTTTCACTAATTTTGTGGTTAAGAAACAATTCATGAGATCACTTTAGATCAATAAGCACCAGTCCAGAGATATCATAGCACAAAATACAAAGCAATGCCACAGCAAGCGACAGTTTGAACAGAGCAGATAGACAACTGCCGGTACACACTGCACATCTTGCCTCAGCCTCACTCAGAAAAAGCACTGTGGAGTGACAATATCAAACTAATGCTGAGTCTGGACTTTCTGGATGCATCCTTTAAACAGCATCTCGTGTGACTCTTTGACTACTGGGTTAACATCATCATAATTCCCTGACTCTGAGATGGTCTTAAACTTTTTTATTAATACATTTAAAGAAATTGCAGACTGACATGGACCTAAAAGAAAAAAAAAATAAATGAAAAACTGAAACAATCCTTGATTTAACACAGTAATTCAAGTTTAATTAGAGAAAGAAATGCTGCCTGGAAAGCTGCACACACAACTAGGTTAGATTTGGATTGGGCATTTTTTCCACAATAAAATAAATAGATCTTTATCAGCCGTTAGACAGGCAGAAACTTCTTACTTCATGTTTGCGCTGACAGAGAGTCACGGAAATCCGGTAAAGTTCTAGAGGACAGTAAGACCCCTCTCAGAACCTAGTATACAGACATTACCCTACGTTACTTGTACAAGTTTTAGAAAAGGTTGTTGCAAATCAAGTTACAATTTATTTAAATAAATGCTCCATTCTGAAGTTTTCTCAGTCGGATTTCAGAAGAGGGCACAGTTCTGTCACTGTAACCACAAAAGTTTTAAATGACATTTGCACAGCCCTTGATGACAAACAAGACTGTGTAGCTCTGTTTATTGATTTAACAAACGCTTTTGATTCAGTGGATCATAAAATCCTCGTGAAGTGTCTCAGGCAGATTGGTTTTTACAATGCTACATGTGACTGGTGCCAAAATTAGAACCCAGGCAGTAGTGCAGATGGATTTAAATCAAAGTTTTTATTTAAAAAAGGCTCAAGTTTTGAGCCTGTTACTTTTTACTGTATTTATTAATTCCATTGGTTGCATTTTAAGAGAATGCGACATACAGTTATATGCAGATGATGCTGTTTTGTACGGAGATGTTCTGTCTGCTGATCAGGTGATTTTAAAACTGTACCAAAATTTTCATGAAACCTATAATTTCCTCAAAAATCTTAAAATATCATCGACTACAAATGCAAAAGTTTATGATTTTTTCTTAAAATGTATACACTAAATGGTACATGATACGGGAACAAGATCTCATGATTATCTACATCTAAAAACTGGCCGCATTAGAATTGAAATGGGAAAAAAACACTTTTATTTTGCATCCCTAAAATGGATTACATTTCAAGGACATGAAAAACCGGTGCAAAACATTAGTGTATTTTAATAATCTGGTGATAAACATTTATAATCACACCCAGCTGTCTGTTTTGGACATTATTTTTGATCAAATGCTATTATTACCATATCATTACATTAAGGGAAAGTCGTGTTTCATTATTTAAAGGGGATAAATAAATAAAAATAATACATGTAATGTGCCAAACAGAGGAAAGAATAATATATTCATCAATGCAAACAGCCACACACCAAATGGTTGTAACTTATGACTTTATTTAAAATCATAGGCAAATCATTGCATGTAAGAACTGACCAAGTTGTACATGCACTTTTAGTGTGTGTCAGAAGGAGCAATAAAAGCTCACATTCACAAGTAGATTTCTTATGACAGTCTGTTGGCCTCATATTGCCTGATTTGATTAATTTTGGGGGGTTTTGGTGTTTACTGAGGGTAGACTGCGTACAATGAGATGCCGCACATTTGATTCTTGTTACGAGCCATCCGGATGTAACCATTTTCTCCCCAGTTAGGTCCCCAACTACAAAGATATAAAACAAATAATTATGTTGTCATTTATGAAGTAGTTATGAATAAAAATAAAGTACTGTCAACAATAATAATCACTGCTAATTTCATTACATTACAAATGTAAGTACATTAGACACAGTACATAAACAAAATGTTTAACTCTATTATCTAAAATATGATTTGATGAGTCCTCCACTGCTCTGAATTTGAATGTCCTGTCCTGTTTAATTCACGTTGAGTATGTATGAAGATTATCACCTGTTTTTGACCAGCCAGTAGTCTAGTCCAGTGATGTCATCGGTGCCATAACCTACGAGCAGCACCGCGTGGTTCAAATCCTGTCCACAGTATGGATTGTAATAAACACCTGGAAATAAAGAAACAAAAACCTGATGTGTACCATAAGTATTATGTATAGTATTTCCTGTGGACTCATTCTAAACTAAATTATTATAAATTATCTTTATTTATTCTTAATCTAATCTTAATTGACCATTAACTTCAAACCTGATTTAATACTGAAGAAAAGCATGTCCCTATAAAGTGCGTAAATAACACTACAAAACTCACCCACATGTACTGTATATTCAGTGTTCAAGTTTAATTAATGTACAACAAGCAAACGTGACTTACCAGATGTGTACTGACTAATGTCACTGGCGTCAATGGCTATGGAGATTGGTCCAATAGAAGCAGACGCCAGTTTAAGGCTCTGTTCATCCTTGTTCACAAAGTAGTATGATGAACAGTTAGCTGCTCTGTATTTAGGGCTGTAGTGACAGGTTTCATCCTGGAAGTGACAATAATAATCACAGTATAAATGAAAGTTCCTATATTATGCAAAACTGACCCATGTTAGTTGTTATGTTATAATGCTCCTCAAACAAATAAACCTTACTTTAGTCTAACGCAACTATTTTCATCTTTTGCACAGTGAGTCCTTACCATTCCCTCATAAGGGTAGGAAGCTGCAGAATCAATGCCTGAATTGTCAATGACATACTGAAGGGCTTGATGGGGCCATCCACCATTACATCCATCATTTCCATACTCCCCCGAACAGTCCACCAGGTTCTGGGGGCTGAGGTTCACCAGGTTCCCTGCGGTCTTGGCTAACAGACCCTCCAGTGCCCCTGCAGTACTGAAAGCCCAGCACGACCCACAGCTGCCCTGCAAAATCAAAATGTGCCAGTTATAAAGCTGCTGGACCATAACATAAGTAAAAACCTACCTGATTTTTAACACTAGTCACTAGGCCAAATTGTCTCCAGTCCACACTGTTTGGTACATCCTCGTTTGTTTCTTGAAGAGGGGTCGGTGTCATCTTGAAGTTCTTTGGAAGCTTTAGAGGAGCATATATTTTCAGCATTTCTTCCTTAGTCTATGGGGACATAACAACACATACTAATACTCGAAGAACTGAAAAAAAGTACTTTCAACAGAAAGGCTGAGTAGTATTGAAAGTAAGTTACCAGGTCCGACAGGTGGTTGATGCCCATAGTGTAGGTGTGAAGACCCATAGACGCCTCCAGGTTGTGAATGTTGATTTGCATCAGGTTTTTCTCCCACAATGCTCTGCGGCCCATCTCCTCCACCTAAATAAATAAAAAAAAGAAGTTTTGACTATGTTGAAGACATTCAGGTTAAACAAAAGTTGAATTTACTTCCTCATTTTAGTGCGCTAGCATTAGACTTCATGACTGTATTTTTATGTCCATTTAATTGCAAAATTAAAAAAAATTCCATGAGCACAACATTTTGTAGACGGTTAGCATAATATACATAACTAATATATGAATAAAACTATGTAGATAAAACACCATAATTCCCCATGTCAGCAGTTCAAATAATTAATTCTTGGTGTAAAACTTTGGTATAATAATATATTCTTCCTACACACCTTTCAGATAAAGTGTCCCTCAGGGCTCAGTGCTGGGGCTGCTGTTTTTCAATACATTACTGTGTCAATGAGTCACTGGACAATTTTTCTTTTCTTTATAATTTTTTTTTTTTTTTTTTTTTGGAGGTGTGGAGGTGACTCTCACATTGCTGTTGCTGTGACCTAACCTCTAGGCTCTCATGCAGCAGTGCACTCTTTTTGTTCCTCAAAATTATGTCATTGCTGTAAATAATAACAAGTATACTGCTGTTAAACTAACAACATAAGATCACAGCATTTGGAATTTTAGCAGTTAGTGACAAAAAAAACACCCAAAAACATCTAAAATACTAAGTCTGTCGGCTAAGCATCACATTTATTAGTGATACTGACTTTGAAATCATCAAGCATCAATTACCTCATTTTGGTATGTCTTTTGGTGAGTCTTCTTCCACCGATCCCAGTGTATGTCCAGTCTGAAGTCAAATTCAGCCCAAACTGTGGCACAGAGCAGAGCCAGCAGCCACCCTCCCAACATCACACCTGTACACAGAGAATCCACACACATCACACCTGTACACAGAGAATCCACACACATCACACCTGTACACAGAGAATACACACACATCACACACTCACACAGAGTACACACATCACACCTGTACACAGAGAATCTACACACATCACACCTGTACACAGAGAACTCCACACACATCACACCTGTACACAGAGAATCTACACACATCACACCTGTACACAGAGAATCTACACACATCACACCTGTACACAGAGAACCTACACACATCACACCTGTACACAGAGAACCTACACACATCACACCTGTACACAGAGAATCCTACACACACACACATCACACACATCACACAGAGAACCTACACACATCACACCTGTACACAGAGAACCTACACACATCACACCTGTACACAGAGAATCTACACACATCACACCTGTACACAGAGAAACCACACACATCACACCTGAACACAGAGAATCTACACACATCACACCTGAACACAGAGAATCTACACACATCACACCTGTACACAGAGAATCTACACACATCACACCTGTACACAGAGAACCTACACACATCACACCTGTACACAGAGAATCTACACACATCACACCTGTACACAGAGAATCTACACCTCACACCTGTACACAGAGAATCCACACACATCACACCTGAACACAGAGAACCTACACACATCACACCTGTACACAGAGAATCTACACACATCACACCTGTACACAGAGAATCCACACACATCACACCTGTACACAGAGAACCTACACAAATCACACCTGTACACAGAGAATCTACACACATCACACCTGTACACAGAGAACCTACACAAATCACACCTGTACACAGAGAACCTACACACATCACACCTGAACACAGAGAATCTACACACATCACAGCTGTACACAGAGAATCTACACACATCACACCTGTACACAGAGAATCTACACACATCACAGCTGTACACAGAGAATCCACACACATCACACACATCACACCTGAACACAGAGAATTCATTCTGATAGCTGTCTGCTGTAGCTTTGTGAAAATGTGTCATTAAGACCCACTGACCTGCTTTTGCTGTATTCATGTTCGCACGATTAATCAGCCTCAGGATCAAGCTGTTTTATTGAAGTAAATGTGGATCATGTGGTGTCGTTTGTGGACTGATATAAGTCAAGTCTGCAGGTGAAAGATAAGGGTCATGGGCAGGGCCGGCCCAGCCTATAAGCAGACTAAGCAGCTGCTTAGGGCCCCAAAGCCACCAGAGGGCCCCCAAGAGCCCATACATTTATATTGAACATTATATATCAAGTTTTACTGGAAACAGGGCTAGGACAGGGCAATACATTTTTTTATATCTATAGTAGCAAAATACCTGCCGCTGCCCTTTATAATGTAAATGTAACCCCACTGTCGACAACTGGAACACATTAAAATCCACCAGAAACAAAGAAAAAGAATTTTAAAAATCTTGACCCCTTATATGTTTGTGTACTGTTCTTGTGACTGTGGTAGTTCTGATATTCTGGATGTTTTCAGTCTGATGTTGTTCATATAGATACAAAGACAATTAGTCAAGGTGATGAGAGCAGAGTCATAATATTGCAAAATTAGATGAGCCAGGATACGTCTGCTGTCGGGGGCTCCAGAGACAAATTCAGCTTAGGAACCCCTGAAAACTAGAGCTGGCCCTGGTCACAGGAAACCCAAAGCCTATCAGAGTGTACATACACGCCTAAATAATACAATAAGGGTAGAGTAGGGCTTCAATCATAATGACTTCTTACCATGGAATTGAGCAAGTCATTCTAGGTTAGTCATAGGTTAAATGTAGAAACCTTGGTTCATGCAAAGGGTATGACAATAATACATATGCATTTGACAATAGAGATTGAAAATGCTGCCAACAGAAAGCCTTCAGTCACCTTCATTCAGGAATTTTGAACACAATGAAGCAGATCATAGCACCTTTTAAATGACTGACATGGCTTCAAATGTGGATACAAACGATTTAAAGTTCTTATATATATATCTATATCTATCTATATCTATCTATCTATCTATCTATATCTATCTATCTATCTATCTATCTATATATATATATATATATATATATATATATATATATATATATATATGTATGTATGTATGTATGTATATATGTATATATGTATGTATGTATGTATATATATATATATATATGTATGTATGTATATATATATGTATATATATTGTATATATATATATATATATATATATATATATATATATATATATATATATATATATATATATATATATATATATATATATATATATATATATCCTGATATATATATAATATTATTATATCCACGTCTTAGGACCCCTCGACATAACAAACTTGTTACTTGCTACTGCAGCCAAAGCTTCTGTTCAAAATAAAATAAGCTTGTAAAATCTCTCTTCATGTGTCACAATATTCATCCCACTCTTCTCTCCGAGAGTGTATCTTCAAGTCCTGTCTCAGTCCTGACTTACACCTGATTTGAACCAGGTTTTAGTTCCACTACACTCCCAACTTTCATATCTGCAAGTCAAGACTGCAGGTGAAAGGCCAAAATCCAGACAGAGGCCATTACACTCCTAAATAAATAAAGGTAGGGTACAATTCATAGTAACTTCTTGGAAGAATTGGGCAAGTCATTTGGGATTATTAGTCACAGGTTCATGCAAAGTTTTATGAACGGATACAAGGGGGGTGTCTATGGGTGTCTATGAAAGTGTGAGTGTATATGACAGTGTGGCGGGTGTATATGACAGTGTGGGGGTGTGTATGTGACAGTGTGGGGGTGTATGTGACAGTGTGTGGGGGTGTATATGACAGTGTGCGGGTGTATGTGACAGTGTGCGGGTGTATATGACAACAGTGTGCGGGTGTATGTGACAGTGTGGGGGTGTATATGACAGTGTGTGGGGGTGTATATGACAGTGTGTGCGGTGTATATGACAGTGTGTGGGGGGTCTATGACAGTGTGGGGTGTCTATGACAGTGTGCAGGTGTCTATGACAGTGTGCGGGTGTCTATGACAGTGTGCGGGTGTCTATGACAGTGTGCGGGTGTCTATGACAGTGTGCATGTGTCTATGACAGTGTGCGGGTGTCTATGACAGTGTGCGGGTGTCTATGACAGTGTGCGGGGGTCTATGACAGTGTGCGTGTGTCTATGACAGTGTGCGGGTGTCTATGACAGTGTGCGGGTGTCTATGACAGTGTGCGGGTGTCTTTGACAGTGTGTGGGTGTCTATGATAGTGTGCGTGTGTCTATGACAGTGTGCGTGTGTCTATGACAGTGTGTGGGGGTGTCTATGACAGTGTGCGAGGGTGTCTATGATAGTGTGCGTGTGTCTATGACAGTGTGCGTGTGTCTATGACAGTGTGCGGGTGTCTATGACAGCAGTGCGGGGTGTCTTTGACAGTGTGCGTGTGTCTATGACAGTGTGCGGGTGTCTATGACAGTGTGCGTGTCTTTGACAGTGTGCGGGTGTCTATGACAGTGTGCGTGTGTCTATGACAGTGTGCGTGTGTCTATGACAGTGTGCGGGTGTCTTTGACAGTGTGCGTGTGTCTATGACAGTGTGCGGGTGTCTATGACAGTGTGCGGGTGTCTTTGACAGTCTGCGCGGGTGTTCTTGACAGTGTGCGGGTGTCTATATGACAGTGTGCGCGGTGTCTATGACAGTGTGTGCGGGTTTTTGACAGTGTGCGGGTGTCTATGACAGTGTGCGGGTGTCTATGACAGAGTGTGGGTGTATATGACAGTGTGCGGGTGTCTATGACAGTGTGCAGGTGTCTTTGACAGTGTGCGGGTGTCTTTGACAGTGTGCGGGTGTCTTTGACAGTGTGCGGGTGTCTATGACAGTGTGCGGGTGTCTATGACAGTGTGCGGGTGTCTATGACAGAGTGTGGGTGTCTATGACAGTGTGCGGGTGTCTCTATGAGAGTGTGTGGGTGTATATGACAGTGTGCGGGTGTCTATGACAGTGTGCAGGTGTCTTTGACAGTGTGCGGGTGTCTTTGACAGTGTGCGGGTGTCTTTGACAGTGTGCGGGTGTCTATGACAGTGTGCGGTGTCTATGACAGTGTGCGGGTGTCTATGACAGAGTGTGGGTGTCTATGACAGTGTGCGCGGGTGTCTATGACAGAGTGTGGGTGTATATGACAGTGTGCGGGTGTCTATGACAGTGTGCAGGTGTCTTTGACAGTGTGCGGGTGTCTTTGACAGTGTGCGGGTGTCTTTGACAGTGTGCGGGTGTGGTGTCTATGACAGTGTGCGGGTGTCTATGACAGTGTGCGGGTGTCTATGACAGAGTGTGGGTGTCTATGACAGTGTGCGGGTGTCTATGACAGAGTGTGGGTGTATATGACAGTGTGCGGGTGTCTATGACAGTGTGCAGGTGTCTTTGACAGTGTGCGGGTGTCTTTGACAGTGTGCTGGTGTCTATGACAGTGTGCGGGTGTATATGACAGTGTGAGGGTGTCTATGACAGTGTGCGGGTGTCTATGAGAGTGTGTGGGTGTATATGATAGTGTGTCTGCAAGTGGCTCTGCCCTGGGTTTACACCTCGCGCTGTACTGTTTTGGCCTTTTTCAAAAGCGCTCGTGCCATAACTTGCAGCAGAGAGCCTTTTCAGTGTTTCTACTCAGCACTGGCCTAAATGAGCCCACTGCATTGGGACATTTTCATGAACTGTGATCTGGTTGATTTACGAAATCTTTCTTGAATCTGTACTGCAATGGGCCCCTGAGGCTCTCATGGGACGCGCAGAAGAAACATAGCATCCATCTTATTAAATGTCTTAAAATGACAGCCTCTGTCAGTTCATCTAAACCTGTGTTGCCTGATATGTGGAGAAATGTTCTGTCTCTAACCTAAGCCTCGAGTGGCATTGGAATATTTTAAAATTACTATTCAACTAAAATTATTTGATCACGGCACTACTGCTCTTTGCTGGTCACATATAAAACCAGAACTATTCAAGTATATTTTACAAAATGACAAGGACTACTCTGTTCACAGACACAAACTGGAGCCAATGTATCTACAGAAAAGTGACTAGTGAACTAAAATTTAGCCCATGTCGGTAAAAACTGCTTTTGGAGATGCAAACGTGAACTACGTCAGGTCTTTGATCTACTTTTAGCCCGTTTATCTCTTTGGCACATGAACAGACGCTTGATAAATGAGGCTCAAGTCAGAGAAATGGAAATTCTGGAAGCAGCACGGAAGGGAGTATATAGTATATTGCATATATACAAATGTATATAATAGCAGCTTTAGGGCCTAGAATTAATTAATCATTAATAATTTGATTCTCTTTCTGTGGGAGAACACATTTCATTTGTCTCAGTCTCTGGGGGGAAAGGCTACAGCAACATTGGACACTGTCCAAGCTGCTGTCCACAACCAATCTCTGACAAAAGCACTATGATGGAATACTTGAGAAGAACCAAGCAAGACTTTTCATGTAGTCATCAAACAAAGATTGTGACTCTGGTTAAATAAAATGTCTTTACTTAAAACAAACAAAGAACACACTTTTGATATGACAAAATAACAGCAACACTCAAAAGTTCCTAAATTAAATGACATACTTCTAACAGATTATTGATGGATTATCATGATGATCGTATTTTATCAACAATTTATTACAATCAATGATGTAAATACATGAAACAAGAAAACAGTCATCAGAGGTTCAATAAACTGTTAGTTTAAATAGTGAACAATTAAGATCTCTAATAAGACTTACAATCTCAGATACATTCAGTGATTGATATTGAGTTTAGAACATAAATCTTTAAAACTTGCAGTGAAAAGTGTTACTTTTGGTCATTTGCTCCAATTCACAAGTAAACCTGATGGCTAAGAAAAAGTGGGCCATATTTGGCATAGTTTGACATGATTTAAATTATTTTAAAAAGTTGAAAACTTAAAATCATATTTTGTTAACTGTAATTTTCACAAGGGATAGACAGCATACAATGAGATGCCACACATCTGGTCCTTGTTACGTGCCATTCTGATGTAGCCTCTTTCCCCCCATCGTTTTCCCCAGCTGGAAATATGAAAGAAAAAGAAAGTTAGAATTAAAGCTGCAAGTGGCACTGAACTGCCTAAGAGTGCTGCTGACACATCACTTGTCTCCGTTTTATTGAGCCGTTGGGCTGTACTTGTCACTAAACAAAGTCTACATGGTAGACAGTAGAGTAATGCAAGGCTGCCAAAGGAGGAGATACAGACCACAGATGTTAAGACCCAAAAGCTCCTGACCATGCATGGTAGGTTCCATCCCAAATCCAGCACCCTGAGACTGTAAACAAGCCGTAAGGTAGTAGTGAGCGTGAGAGCCAGCCTGTCCAGGATGAAACATCCAAGATCCACAAGTACATCCAAGACAAGGCCCCAGCAGATGACGTGCTCAGTGAATGTCTCAGACAGTGGAATGAAGAGGAAGAGGACCTGGAGGAACCATCATGGAAGGACAAGCCCCTATATGGGATGTACCACCGGACCATAACTGAAGTGGCTGATATCAAGAATCCTACCAATGGCTTGAGAAAGCTGGACTGAAGGACAGCACAGAGGCACTCATCCTGGCTGCACAGGAGCAGGCCTTGAGCACAAGAGCGATAGAGGCCCAGATCTACTACACCAGACAAGAGCCAGGAGGGTGTGCAAAGAGGCCCCTGAGACAATCCAGCACATAACTGCAGGGTGTAAGATGCTGGCAGGGAAAGCATACATGGAGCGGCATAACCAAGTGGCAGCCAACCGGACATTGTGGTGGTGGATAAACAATGTGAAAGAGCAAAGCCGCTGTGTGTGGAGAAATACCAGGGGCTCAAAGAAGAGCTGGAGAAGGCCTGGAAGGTGAAGGCCTCAGTGGTGCCGGTGGTCATCGGAGCACTCGGGGCAGTGACCCCCAAACTGGGAGGAGTGGCTACAGCAGATCCCAGGAAAAACATCAGACATCTCAGTCCAGAAAAGTGCAGTACTAGGAACAGCAAAGATACTGCGCAGAATCCTCTATATATATATATATATATATATATATTATGTATATATATATGTATATATATATATATATATATATATATATATATACACAGTAGAGCTTTTAAATAAGCAAAATGAAAGTATGAAAGGCCTTATATAAATTCAATGATTAATGAATTTATTAAGCGACATTTGAATTTTGATCTCACCTGTTTTTGATCAGCCAATAGTCCAGTCCTGTGGCGTCATCAGTGCCGTAGCCTACGAGCAGAACTGCGTGGTCCATCCTCTTTCCACAAGATGGACTGTAATACACCCTCAAATGAAAGTGCATATGAGAAGTTAGACTACTCATTTCAAAATTTGGGTTTATAATATATATATATTTATATATATATATATATATATATATATATATATATATACATATATACACATATATATATATATATATATATATATATTTATATATATATATATATATATATATATATATATATATATATATATATATATATATATATATATATATATATATATATATATATATATATATATATATATATATATATTGTATATATATATATGGGCCCATTCTTGAAACATCAAGAATGGGCCAAGAGATATCTGAAGACAGAGGACAGACAAAGGTTTTGTGGACTGATGAGATGATGGATGGATGGGCTGGTGGTTGGATTAGTAATGGACACAGAGCTCCACTTTGACTCAGATGCCAGCAAATTGGAGGTGGAGTACTGCTATGGGCAGATATTATTAAAGATGAGCTAGTTGGACCTTTTCGGGTTGAAAATGAACTCAAAAATCAACTCTCAGACCTACTGCCAACTTTTAGAAGACACTTTCTTCAAGCAGTGACACAGGAAAAAGTCTGCATTTTTCAAAAAGACTTTGATGCATGTGATGGAGCGTTGTCTTGCATAAAAATAACCAAAGTACTCCACCCCATGTCTGGCCAGTAAAGGCTTTAAAGATGAAAAACTAATGACATGGCCCCCTTCTTCACCTGACTTAAACCCTATTGAGAACTTTTGGGCCCTTCTTAAGCAGGATATTTACAGTGAAGGAAAACAGTACCTCTCTGAACAGTGTCTGGAGGCTGTGGCTGTGGCTGCACAGAAAGTTGATTCTGATCAGATCAAGAAACTGACCACATGGAAGGCTTGTGACTGTTATCGAAAAGAAGGGTGGCTACATTGGTCAGTGAGGGTTTATTTATTTATTTATTTTTTTCCAGAAATGTTTATTTGTAAGTTTTGAGTTTGTTTTCTTATTCTCACTTCAACAGGGGAAAATAAACAAGTGAGATGGGAAAATCTTTGTTTTTCTTCCTCGTGAGTAGCCAATATTATTTTGAATTGAACAACTTTTGCCTTTTGCATTACCCACTCCTGCATTTTATAAAGTAAGTGTAAGCCCACTGTAGCCAACACATTAAAATCCACCAAAAACTAGGGAAAAATGTCTAGAATTTAAAAAAAATCTTCCGTGGGAGGGCCTCCAGACCCGCCTTACAGTTCGTCTACTGTTATGGCTGTAGTAGTTGTGACACTCTGGATGTTTTCAGTCTGATGTTGGTCATATAAACACAAATACAATTGGTCGGGGTGATGAGAGCAGAGTCATAATGTCGTCAAATGTGAATCACCATTAGCTGAGCCAGGGTACATCCACTGCTGGAGTCCCCAGAGACAAATTCAGCTTAGGGTTCCCTGAAAACTATGGCCCCATTTACCACCAACAAAACCAGTCGTTACTTACCAGATCTGTAGAAAGAAATGCCTTTGGAATTCAATGTTATTATAATTGGCCCGATGGTAGCAACTGCCTGCTTAAGAGAGAGCTCATCTCTCTCCACAAAGTAGTACTCTGAACAGTTAGCTGCTCTGTACTCAGGGCGGTAGCGACAGGTGCGGTCCTAAACAAGAGAGAGGACAACAATCAAATGACAAATCAGAAAACCCTCATGCCTCATACAGAATATTGAAGATGACTTAATTTGTAGGAAAAAGAATGCTATGTATTGTCTGAATTAGGGCTGGCAACAAATAATTTTTATATCTAATCTTTGCTAATCACAATTATTGGCTTAGAGATTTTTAATCAAGAGGTGGTCTACTGCTCGCCTGGGATCCAGAATACATACTTCTTCAATACTTTATGAAGATGTGAGTCAAGTTGCCAGTGAATGTCTGTTTTCAGATAGACATTATTGACAGGTGGATTAGTCAATCAGGGGCACACATGGTCCATGCGTATGAAAACAAATATGTGTTCAAGGAAAAATGGACAAAACACATCAGGGATTACACAGACAAATACAGGTAAATATCATTATGGATTTGCCAGGTAAATGTACAGTCAGTTCTGTAAAGCTTTGATTGGGAGAAGAATTTAGGGTCCGTGTCCGTCTGTTTGTGACCGGTAAAAATCAGTCAAAAATGTACCAGGCACTCTTTTGGTGATGAGGTTAAAGTCTTCATTACTTACAGTGGGACAATAAAGTTTTGTATAATTTAGTTTTTATTTAAAGGGACAATGTACAGAGGCATTAAGCTAATAAAAAACAAAGCCTATTAATAAAGCCTGTGTATGAACAAAAATGTTGTGTTGGTGACTTTACACATTAAGTTTGTGATCTATAAAATGACAAGTTGAAGTGGAAACCAGCAGTCCACAGCCCAGAAGAAATTCCTGTTTTAGTTTGCTTTGTTTTTTTTTTTTTTACTAAGAAAACCCTCAGAAGCTTTCAACTTCTCTATGTTTTTAAGAAAATATTGTTTCTTTGACTTTCCAAAACTCAAAATAAAATACCAATAAATAGTTTTGTAACTTTGTCTGACTGTGAAGAGGCAGAGCTCACCTCACTGAATTCTTGCCACAACTCCATTGACAGAAGTCCTTACCTTTCCCTTATAGCGGTAGGAAGCTTCAGAATCAATGCCTTGATTGTCAATGACATACTGAAGGGCATAGTGAGGCCATCCACCGTTGCATCCTTCTGTTCCATATTTCCCTGAACAATCCACCAGGTTCTGGGGACTGAGATCCACCAGCTTCCCTGTGGTCTTGGCTAACAGACCCTCCAGTGCCCCTGCAGTACTGAAGGCCCAGCACGACCCACAGCTGCCCTGCAAAATCATATGGATATCATGTGAGGTTTGTTGTCCTTTTACAGAGACAAATATGTTCCATTGCAGTGTTTTCTACCTGATTTTTGACACTAGTCACTAAGCCAGATTCTCTCCAGTCCATAGTGTCTGGTACATCCTTGTTTGTTGCTCGTAGAGGGGTCGGTGTCATCTTGAAGTCCTTGGGAATCTTCAGAGGGGCATATATTCTAAGAACTTCCTCCTCAGTCTATGGAAAAGGCACACCAAAAATTTTGCTTTTAGGATAACAAGTTTATGATAATTTATTTATAGTTGTCAATGCTATGTATGACTCTTTTTAATGGGGAGGTCTATAGCTAAGCGAGTATTTGTTATTATTATACTGTGAGCCAAAGACTATGAGTTTTGTCTTGTCTGAGTTTAGCTGAAGAAAGTTGTTTTGCATCCACACACTGATCTGTTGGATGCAAAACAACAGAGTGATTTCACTTGTCCATATTTACCTGCTGCTAGTGTCATCTGCAGAGTTGTGGTAGGACATATTATTGCTGTGTATTAACTGGCCTAATGGCAGCATGTAGAGATTGAACAAAAGGGGTAACGGACTAACCCCCGGGGTACCCCACAGGTCAAGGACATTTTATCTGAAACACATTTTCCAATTTTAACAAAGAACTCCCTGTCTTCTAGATAAGACTTGAACCAGTTTAGTGCCATACCAGAGATGCCCACCCAGTCCTCTAGTCTCTGTAAGAGGATCCATGATCAACAGTGTCAAAGGCAGAACTCAGACTCTAACAGGATCAAGACTGAGACTTTGTCTACATCTTCAGGCGAATATCATTTGTCACCTTGATAAGAGCAGTCTCAGTGCTGTGGTGGGGTCTAAAACCCGATTGGAAAATATCAAAGGAGTTCATTTGGAGAAAGTTAATAAGCTGTTGGTAAAAAACTTCTTCAAGGACTTTGCCTAAAAACGGCAAATTTGAGATGCGTCGGTAATTGTTCAATATTGTGGCATGAAGACTGCTCTTCTTTAGGAGAGGTATGATAACTGCAGTTTTCAAAGCTCTTGGGAATGTTCCAGATTGAAGTGACATATTAACTATGCAAACAAGTGGTTACAGCAAACTGTTGAGCACAGACTTTAGAAATTTAGTGGGTAACACATCGAGGCAGCATGTAGATGAACTCAGACTGGTGACGATCTCTTGGACAGTTTTGTCAGTTACAGGTGCAAAGTGAGTCAGCTCTAAGTGTCTAGGTGGCTGCAGGCTTGTTATTTGCTTTGTGGAAATAATGGCACTTTTAAACCCTTGAACTTTGCCATTAAAGAACACTGCAAACTCATTGTACTTAGATGTGGAAATTAGTTCTAACGGCAGCGAGGCTGGAGGGTTTGTTAATCTGTTTATTGTTGCAAACAGGACACGAGAGTTGTTACTGCAACTTCCAATAATGTCAGAAAAATACCTCTGCCTTGTTCTACATAAAGTGTGGTTGTACATGTGCATCTTTTCTCTGTAAATCTCATAATGAACCTGGAGCTTTGACTTGCGCCATTCCCGCTCGGCCCTCCGGAACTCCATCATTCCTCCATGGCGCTTTCTGCTTATCTTTAACCAAATAATAATGAGCAATAATGTGTCCTACCACAACTATGACTCTCAAATCTATGTCTCACTGGCAGCAGTGAATATGGACCAGTGGATTCACTCTGCCACTGCATCCAACAGATCAGTGTGTGGATGCAAAATAACTTTCTTCAGCTAAACTCAGCCAAGACTGAAGTCATAGTCTTGGCCACAGAAACAGAGAAAGTGTCAGCAGTCACCTCCAGTCTCTCTCTCTAAAACCTTCAAATTAGGCTAGAAATCTAGGGGTAATAATGGACTCAGACTTGAACTTTAGCAGCCACATCAAATCAATAACATCTGCAGCTTTTTACAATTTAAAACATTGCAAAAATCTAAGGTATATTAAGTCCTGTGCTCAGGTCTCTGCACTGGCTCCTGTGGCTCAGAGACTTTAAAGCAGCTCTGTTTGTGAACAAGTCTCTCCATGGACCAGCACCAAAGAACATTTCCGACATGTTAGTGCCACATGAACCATCTCACACTCTGAGGACTTCAGGGACCCAGAGTCAAGAATAAACATGGGGAATCAGTGTTTCAGTTTTATTTAGCTTAAACCTGAAACAGTCCACTTGAAGATGTGAGACAGGCCTCGACTTTGACAATGTTTAAATCCAGGCTCAGAACAGTTCTGCTTAGTTTAGCTGTGCATATGACTGAAAGGGTTTTATTCTGTACTTTTCTCTATCAATGTTGATGATTATTGTTAATGATTGTTTATGTGTGATCTGTTTGAATTATGATTTTAATGTCTTTCTTATTCTGTAAAGCACTTTGAATTACTTTGTGTACGAATTGTGCTATACAAATAAATTTGCCTGACCTTACTTTTTTTTTGCATATCACTCAGTCCTGTAATACTTGTTGGTACTAGTTAATACTAGTTTGGTAATCCAGTAAACCAGTAGCCACTCTGGCAGTTCTTCGGTTCTTTTAGTTGCCATTTGCGCCCTCTACTGGCAGCAGTGTGAGTGAACCACAGTGAGACATGAAACTGCATGTTGTGTTTGCATGTTCAGATAAGATGGAGGCAAAGTAGTGACTCTTAAAGGGAATCGCTGAGAGGGAATTCAACAACAGAGGAGCTACTATTAAACAAATGGAAATTGTAATTTTAAAGGCTTAATAATCTAATTGTTAAAGCAACAGTTATTAAACGGGTTAAGTTAAATATGTCCTCTGTAACCAACAAAATTATCTATAATTTTGATCAGTAAAAACATTCCAGTAATAGTTTTGATAATATTTTATTGTTTTCTTCAATGTTTGTACTGTGAACAAAATCCTGAATTGTTAATTTCATTGCAGCTCAGTCCTGTTCCTGATTTTCTCCATATTTTTGAGCAAAATGTGTCTTGCCCCATTACAGATGAATTGTATAAGCAGCTCTCAAGTCAAAATAAGTCAGCTCTGTACTGTCTGCATCTAATTAGAAAATCAGGAAGTGTGAGGTTAGCATGCTAGTTATCCCTAGCTTTTACGACAAAATGTGCTGTTTTGAATAATTAGGATGCTACGAATGCAAGAGGTAAGTGAGGAATAACTTTGGACCACAGCAAACCATTTGAACTGATTCTGTTTTCACCTTTTTAAAACAATAAAAATCAGGTTAATGGGCTTTAAGAGCTAATATAAAACATAATTATGAGCAGTGTGTTACCAGGTCAGACATGTGGTTCACTGCTGTAGTGTAGGTGTGAAGACCCATAGACGCCTCCAGGTTGTGAATGTTGATTTGCTTCAGATTTTTCTCCCACAATGCTCTGCGGCCCATCTCCTCCACCTAAACACAAGTGAGGAATTTAAAAAGCATTAGTTAAAGTTTTGAATGGAGTTTTCATTTGCAAAACACTGGTATTGTGAACTAACGTAATTGTGCTGTCAGTTATACATGTAAACAAGTACTTCAGCCACTACTACTGCTTTGTGTATTGGAACTATTACCTTTTGGTGTACATCAGCTCATAAAAAAAAAAAAAAAACTTAGACATTATAAAAAAACATTTGAAAATATATATAAACAAAAAAAATCTTTGAATAATAAATGTGAGATGGAAAAGAGATGGTTAGCAAGTATTCTCCATGGAGATACATAAGTTTATGCCAAACTGGAATATTATAGCCAAGGAACATTACTTCCATTGAAAGAAACAGCAGGTGAAGACACTGCTTGGCCAAAAAAAAAGTCTCCACCTGGATTTAACTAAGCAAATAGGTCCGAGCCTCCTCCAGTTGGTCAGGTCCAGGTTCAGCAACAGTCTGTGCTCAAAGAATGAGGTCAGCTGACTCCTGAATATACTGAATGACCAGGTTATTTCCATCTATGGATTTTTTCTTCCCTGACGGCACGGCCATATTCCAAGATGACAATGCCAGGATTCATCGGGCTCAAATAGTGAAAGAGTGGTTCAGGAGACATCATTTTCACACATGGATTGTCCACCACAGAGTCCAGACCTTAACCCCATTGAGAATCTTTGGGATGTGCTGGAGAAGCTTTGTGCAGCGTCAGACTCGACCATCATCAATGCAACATCTTGGTGAAAAATTAATGCAACACTGGATGGAAATAAATATTGTGACATTGCAGAAACTTATTGAAACAATGCCACAGTGAATGTGCTGTAATCAAAGCTAAAAATGGAACAACCAAATATTAGAGTGTGTGAGCTTTTTTTTGGTGGCGACTTTTTTTGTGGCCAGGTTTGTGGAGATGCAAGCCCGCTCACAGTGAGGACACAAGTTTATCAGTGCAATAAAAACAACCAAAAGGAAAACAGAAAAGATTTATTTTAGTCTGTTTTTGGCTATAAAATTATGCATTGGGGCTTTACGGTAAACATGAATACAAGTGTAGGTTAATCACTTTTCTGTGTATATTTATTCTGTTTTTGTTTTCCTCTAGTGACTATTGACATTTCAGTAAAACTAAACTACAGTCTTTGACATTATATAATTAATGGGCTGCGATAAAGTGATGAGCAAATTCCTTTGAACGCACCTGATTTTGGTAGCTCTTTTGGTAAGTCTTCTTCCACAGGTCCCAGTGCTGGTCCAGTGTGGAGTCAGACTGAGCCCAGACTGTGGCCCAGAGCAGAGCCAGCAGCAGCCAGCCTCCCACCATCACACCTGCAACATACATGTTCAAAGATGTCGGACTGTCACTATAACACACTCTGAAGTGTGATATATTACTCAAGAAAATAGAGACGATAAACAAAGATAATGAAACTAGTCAAGCTCATTGTGAAATGAGCCATGACAAACAGCATTGAGTGTAATTGAAAGCAGTATGTTCTGTAATTTTCTATTTGTCAAAACTGAGAGAGAAGTGAAACGCTCCTAACACCTGCTTCTGTTTTTTAAAGAAGTAACACCCCAAAGTATAATAAGCACAATCATTTGAATACATGTATCAGCCTCATCTCTAGATCAGTGTTTCTCAAACTGTGGTCCGTTAGTCTGGTGGTAAGCACAGCTCTCTGTAGACCTCGAGTTTTGTTTTTGTGTTAAGAGACAAATCTTTTATGTTATTTGGCATATTTAAAATTACTTTAAGTACAGTTTAGGCTCATTTCAGACCTGGTTTGGTCTTATTTTAGATCATGTTGTTCAGCACTAATTTAGGCTCGATAAGTTCTGCTTTAAATCTGGCATTACTCAGAAAGCCAACTATTTTCTTCTTTGTGGAAGTTTAAGCACTACTGCAGGAACTTGCCAGTAGTTTTCGAGAAGCTGCAGATAAAAAAAAACAAAAAAAACCAAAACAAAACAGCTCTGCACAAACAACAAAAAGAAAGACTTCAAACCAGTCCATTGGTTCTAAGACTCATAGACAGCAACGACATTATATATGACAGACATGAACAGTCTGTGTTTTGAATAAAAAAAACAAAAAACTCAATATTTGTCTTATTTGCTGATTTTTTATTGTTTTACTCTTTAATAGTGAGTCTTTTGCCCATAGTCATAACGCAATTAAAGGGTAATGCAATAACCTTCACATTTAAAACATGCCCATTGATTTAAATAGTTTAACGTGTGGCCTGTATAACATTTTGACTCCACGTCATGTCTCTTATTAAAATATACTAACTCGTGCTTACCTGCTGATTTCATGTCTGTAGGAGGTTGTAGTTGTTCACTCACGGGATTTGATTGTTTTAATGAGAATATCGTGGAGGGGCTCGCGGTTGTTGCAGCGTGCGCGCTCTCGAGCTCTCACCTGACGCACTGACGCACCGCGGCACTTCGCACGCGGGCAGGAAGTGGTGAGCGCGAGCCTCGCTGTGGAGGGCTCTGCTGAAAATAATATTAATAAAAAGAAACACAGTCATCCTGTAGGTCACATGCAGATACAGACTTCGCAGGTTATAAGAGTCATTATAAAAGTAACTGTGAACATATCTGATTCACAGTTGAAAGTTAATGTCATTGGAAGAACAAAGCATTAAATAGGCCTAATGCACATAATGTGAGAAGGAGAAATGCAAGAATATACAATATATAAAATAAAATATAATCACAGACAAAAGAAACTTCAGCTACTGCAGTGAGACTTGCCACCTTCAGAAGTTTTCTGATGACTCTGCAGTGGTGGGATGCATCAGCGGTGGTGACGAGAGGGAGTACAGGACTGTTGTGGACAACCTTGTCACGTGGAGTGAGAAGAACCACCTTCAACTCAACGTGACCAAGACAAAAGAACTGGTGGTGGACCTGAGGAGGACCAAAGCTGCTGTGACTCCCATCTCCATCCATGGGGTCAGTGTGGACGTGGTGGAGGAGTACAAGTACTTGGGAACATACTTGGACAATAAACTGGACTGGAGCAGAAACGTGGATGCAGTCTACAAGAAGGGCCAGAGCCGCCTTTATTTCCTGAGGAGGCTGAGGTCCTTTGACATCTGCAGGACGATGCTCAGGATGTTCTGAGTCTATGGTGGCCAGTGCCTTCATGTACGCTGTGGTCTGCTGGGGCAGCAGCCTGCGTGTGAGGGACACTAATAGACTCAATAAAATCATCAGGAAGGCTGGCCATGTTGTGGGGGAGGAGCTGGACTCTCAGACTGTTGTGTCGGACAGGAGGATGTTGGCCAAAATAATGACTATTTTGGACTCTCCCCTCCACCCCCTCCACAAGGTGTTGGCCAATCAGAAGAGCTCGTTCAGCCACAGACTGTTACTGCCACGCTGCTCCACTGAGAGACACAGGAAATCTTTCCTGCCTGTTGCCATCAAACTGTAGAACTCCGTGCTGTAACCAATCACTTACAGTACTTACAATACTCATCATTATTCCTTTTTGTATTTGATTGATGTAAATAGCTTGATGTGAGATCTATTTATTTATTTATAGACTCTATTTTATTTTATTTTATTTTTATATTTATATTTTTACTGTCTTTTATTCTTATTCTTTAAATTTCTATTCTGTGGTCGCGCATCTTTAAGAGAATTTCCCCTCGGGGATCAATAAAAGTGATTCTGATTCTGAAACTTAGCATCAAAAATAGGTCACGTCAGGACATGTAAAAGAGAAATGATATTATGGCCCCTCCCTAAACCCTATAGGAAATTGGCCATATTGAATCAAACCCGGGATTGATAAAATCACTCATCGTAAGGTATTTTCTAGCAGTGCAGCACTTCTCCAAACTGGTTCCTTGATTTACTCATGCTAAGGTAAATAACACATGGATATGGACTGCATGGGGGATCACCAGGACGCTATGGAGACCAGCTGGAGACTACAAGAATATGTGGACAAGAAGATAACACCTATGATCTGGTCTTGTGATTAAAGCCACTTGTTATCTGTAGCCTCTATTCATCAGGGACTGTGTGACCCCCATCCTGAGAGGGTCATAAAACAATCACATTGTTTGACTTTGCCTAAAGGTTTCTTAACGTGTGACACAGTGACGTGCGGTGAAGTTCATGGCTGGTGAGGCACTGATGTCGTCACAATCAGATTTACAAACATATAAACCAGGTGTCAGTACATTTGGCCTCGGGTCAGTTTCTCTCCCAGTGACTTGGGGCCAGAAAGAATTTCAAAATAAAAGTTCCGAAGTCTGTATGAAATAGCTTGAATAGTATGAAACAAAAAGCTGGTTTTATATTGTTTTTATCCTTATTCTGTTTCCCCAATTTTCAGTGGATTGAAGTCATTAAATTTCTTACCATTTCGTACCACTATGTTTGAAAAGAGCGAGTCTTTCGTCCCGTCGTCTGGAGCAAACCATTTAGCTCCTCAAGCGTTGGTCTCGGTCCTTTAATTATAACCCCCTGCTTCGACCGAAAGTCCAGTTTAGAAAACTGCTTGAGCTTTAATATGTAATCTTCCTCCATTTAAAAAGTAGGGCCAGACATGAAGAAAAAAGTGAATTGCTAAAGTTGACTTGCTAACTCTAAATTGTAATTTGCGGCCCCTATTCTGCAGGAGTTACAAGAATTCCTGGGCTCACGAGCGCCCTCTAACATGAGGCAGGGTAACTGCGTGCCTCACCCGGCGCCTTTTCACAGCTGCTTAAAGCAGCAGCGTCACTGCTGAGCTACAGCACAGTCAGTCCATGTGATGCACGAACGGCCTGTGCCTCACTGCGCGTCTCAGTATTTAAACGGTAAACATAAAAATTCAGTGATTTTGAGTAAAAAAAAGAATAAAATAGCAAAGTTAAATAGAAAATAACTTTATAGTACAAATCATTGGATAATTATAACCATTCTTTTTTTTTTCTGTGATAGCAGGTCTCACCCGACCGCATGTCACTGATGTGACACCCTGCTGACCAGAAGAAAACCCGCCTCACACACACACACGCACGCACGCACGCACACACACACACACACACACACACACACACACACACACACACGCACACACACACATTGGGAGACCATATAAAAGCTGTCAACATGAACATCTCAGGACTCTCTTCTGTCCTTTCCTGAGAGTCCATTGCTTCATTGTTCACTTTACTTGTGTGGAACTCATTAAACCTTCTGACTATGATTCAGTCTTTTGTCCGCTTTGATGCTTACACCAGAAACAAACAATTCTTATACTCATTGTAATCTTTTGACATCTCCTCCAACGGTTTTCATCAAAAACACTTAAAACTTAAAAAATCATAAAAGAAAACAAGAGAAGAGACAAAACAGTACATTATGGCGTCCCCTAAACCACACAGGGCCCATATTGGGTCAAAGTTGAGACGTCCAAAATCTGGACCTCGTACTTTGACAAACTTGTCCTAGGGTTTTGATCTGACGGACTCCAAACTGAGGCAGCATTATCAGGACATATGTGGGTCAAAAGTTGTTAAAATAATTTACATAATTCCCAGGGTGTGGTCATAACGAGCTCTTAACGAAGCAGTGATTTTGAAAGCTTAAAAATCCCTGTAACTCTTGCAAAAATGATCAGATCTGGATGGACTCGATGTAGTGTTTGTGTGTTTTGATGATTTGGACATAATAATGTGAATTAAACTTGTATCTTTAAAAGTGGCTCTTCAGCGCCTCCAGTAAAGTTAAAGTGGGACGGAAGAATTTAGTTTGTCATCGACAAAAATAATATTGGTACACAAACCCTTGATATAATTTTGAACAAAAATGCCAATGAACACCATGCCCTCTACATCCACATTTGCATGACCACGCCTCAAAAAAGTCAACGGGAAGTGACCAAAAAAAGTTTATTGTAATCCAGTAAAATTTGGTGCACTTATTCTTTATGTGACCTTGAGTAAAATGTAAAATGACAACACCCTATCGTCAACGTGAAAGTGGCCATTTTGAATCAAAATATGCAGATGGCCAAAAGACCTGGAGTTTTAACAAACTTGTCCTATTGTTTAAGTCTCAGGGTGTGATCATGACAAGCTCTTAATGAAGCGGCCATTTTAAAAGTAAAAAATCCCTTGAAACTTTGCAAAATGTTTTCAGATTCAAACTGCCTGTGGTGTTTGTGTATTTGAATGACCTGGACATAATGATATGCTACTTAAACTTCTATCTTTAAAAAAATATCTTTCCAGCGCCCCCTACACAGATGTAATGGGGCAGAAAATTTTTGTTTGTCGTAGACTAATGAAATTTGGTATGCACAACCTTTATGTAACCCTCAGTTTATGGGGAAGAAGTCTATGGGGACGACACCCTAGCACTGATGTGAAGGCAGCTATTTTGAATCTAATTATATAGATGTCCAAAATCTAGCACTAATTCTTAGCAAACTTGTCGTAGGGCTTTTATCCAATGGACTCCAAACTGTGGCAGCGTCATCAGGACATATCTGGGATCAAAAGTTATTAAAATAATTTTCATAAGTCTCAGCGTGTGGTCATAAAGAGCTCTTAAGAAACCAGCCATTTTGAAAGCATGAAAATCCCTGTAACTTTTGCCAACATTGTCGGATTCACACAAACCTAATGTAGTGTCTGTGTATTTTAATGTGTTGGACAAAAAGATGTGTGGATTAAAATTCTATCTTTATAAATGACTCTCCAGCGCCCCCTGCAAATTTACAATGGGCCGTAAACATTTACCTCCAACATAACACTGGAAATATAGAATCAAGCTAAGGTTGCAAGGGTTGCGAGGGTGCTTTATCACTGCTAGCAATTTTAATATTAATCTTAATAAGGCTTAAAGTCTATAATGGCACTGAAAAATCTAACTCTGAAGAAAAAATGAAGCCTTGTAAGAAATTTGAGGTCAAACCCAACCTCACTGGTGATAAACAAACAAAAAAAGACTGAGGAGCCTTCAGTAAGATTCAATATGGACATTCAAACACCAAAACCCACTCGCTTTCAGCCTGCAGAGGAGACCAAACCTGCCAAGAAGAACCTGGTTAAACCATCCAAAGATTATGAGCCCAAAGCAGTGATGGGCAGATACAAGAGGGCTCACCTGAAATCAGTCATGAACCACAACAAAAGCTTGAGAAGAAGAAAAAGAAGAAAGTCAGGATCGGGCTCACTGGCTTTTATGTTTAAATACTGAGGGCCTCATGCAGAGACTGAACCAGGTTTCAGTCCTGGTTTGAACTTGGTTTAGTCTGCGTTTGGATCTTGATTAATACCATACCTTAAATATGAATTGGGCTAAAGGAGGACTAAACAAGGTATGGACTAAACCAGGACTACCCCGTTGAAGAACAGGGCTAGACAGATGGGTAGGTCAAATTTGGCTTAAACAACAGCTAATACATTCAAAAATCTAACATTTTATTAACCACCAATTATTGATTAATACAATTTAGCAAGAAGACATTCAACCAACCAACTGAAGCAAATCATTGACACGACCCGAGGTGGACAGACAGGAGGAGCCAGGACTGTGGAGGAGATGCAGATACCTGTTGTACTAGTGATTTGCGATGGCCCTTTATCACTGCTTGCAGTTTTAATGAATCATTAATAATTGGATTCTCTTCCTGTGGGAGAACACATTTCATTTGTCTCAGTCTCTGGGGGTGAAGTTCACAGCCACATTGGGCACTGCCCAAGCCGCTTTGAAGCGCTCCACAACAAACCTCTGACAAAAGCACTATGATGGAATACTTCAGAAGAACCAAGCAAGACTTTTCATGTAGTCATCAAAGATTGTGACAATGGTTAATATATATATATATATATATATATATATATATATATATATATATATATATGGCTGACTGGTTAGCTCAACTGGTAAGTCTTATGACTTTCACATGGGGGACCCGGGTTCGAATCCCCCCCCAAGGGGCGCAATGAGCAATTACCAACAACCAGTGTGGGTCCCTTGGGCAAGACCCTTCAAGCTACCGCCTACCTCATACAATGATGAGTGCGAATGAAACTTACGAGATGCCGGCTCAGACGTCGCCCGGCCAAACAGGTCTGCGTCAGGTGTTGGGGAACCAGAGCATCTTGACGATAAGTGGGCTACTGGAACAAGGCGGAGATGGGCGAGATGCGATAACAAGGCTGTTGGAATGCTACTACTCCAGTGACCCTAGTCAGAGGGGTTACATGAACAGGATGTGGGAAAAATGGATACTTCGAAACCCGCAGTCCAAGCTTACGGCTAAGCAACTAGTAGCTCAGTGTTCCAACATCCGCAAACGGCAACTGCTATCACAACTTGAGATTGACGAGGTACAACACAAAATATGCTACGGCAAGGGGGAGCCAGGACGCCAGGTCAGAGGGGAGTTAACATCAACTCCCCATCCGGAGATTGGGTACGAAGCCCCAATAAGTATTACGCTGAGCGAGGCAGCGACTGACCTGAAAGATAAGATCATGGCCCGAATGAACACAAGGCAACCCCGACACCGCCTGCAGAGACTAAGTGAAGTACCATCTGAAAGTCTCCTAGAAGATGTGAATGCAGCATTGAGAGCGATCCCTACCTCAACCATCACAGAAACCAATGAGCTGATATACACTTCAGCAGCAGTGATCTGGATCTTGGATATAAGAGCAACCATGGGAGCCATGAGAAACAATACCCACCATGGAAACGACGGTTAGAGGCTAAAATCAAGGCAGTGCGGAGAGAAGTGAGCCAACTGTCAGAGGCCCAGAGAGGTGCAATGAAAAAACAAGTACAGGTACAGCCAGATGCCCATACCTGAGGCACTGGAAACTGGAACAAAGGCTCCAAGCCTTTGGCCAGCCGCCTAAAGAGGTACACACGAGATAATGAATCCAGACGAATAAACCGTCTGTTCGCAACACAACCGGCGAAAGTGTACGCTCAGTGGCAGGGTAATAACACCAGAGCAGACCCACCGAACAGTACTGGAAAGGTATATAGGAGAAGGAGGCATCACATAACAGCGATGCACAATGGCTGGTGGCTCTCAGAGAAGACCACAGCAACCTCCCTGAACAGAATCCAGTCACCAGACATCCAGGAAAGAGTCTCAGGTATGAAGAACTGGACCGCACCAGGCCCTGACATGATCCACGCTTACTGGCTGAAGAAGCTCACTGCTCTCCATGAGCGCCTGGCAGCACAAATGAACCAGCTGCTAATGGCTGACCGAGGGGCGCACGATCCTGATCCAGAAGGATCCCTCAAAGGGTACAGTCCCATCCAATTATCGCCCAATAACCTGTCTCTCCACAACATGGAAGCTCATGTCAGGCATCATCGCGGCTAAGATAAGTGGGCACATGGACCAATACATGAGCACAGCACAGAAGGGCATCGGCAAAGACACCAGGGGAGCCAAACACCAGCTCCTGGTAGACCGAACAGTCTCCCGAGACTGCAGAACCCGTAAGACCAACCTGTGCACTGCCTGGATTGATTACAAGAAAGCCTACGACTCTATGCCACACACATGGATCACTGAATGCCTGGAGCTGTACAACATCAACAGGACTCTAAGAGCCTTCATTGCAAACTCGATGAGGTTGTGGAAAACCACCCTTGAGGCCAATGGCAAGCCACTTGCACAAGTGACCATCAAATGTGGCATATATACCAAGGAGATGCACTGTCCCCACTACTGTTCTGCATAGGTCTGAACCCCCTCAGCCAAATCATCAGCAACACTGGCTATGGATACCGACTCAGGAATGGGGCCACCGTCAGTCACCTCTCCTGTACATGGATGACATCAAGCTGTATGCTAAGAATGAGCGAGACATCGACTCACTGATCCACACCACTAGGATCTACAGCACAGACATTGGAATGTCATTCGGGCTAGAGAAGTGTAGCCGGATGGTGACAAAGAGAGGGAAGGTAGTCCACACAGAAGGGGGTCTCACTCCCAGAAGGGACAATAGCAGACATTGAGGACAGTTACAAGTACCTTGGTATCCCACAAGCAAATGGCAACCTTGAAGAGGAAACAAGGAAAGCAGCCACGGCCAAATACCTCAGACGAGTAAGGCAAGTCCTAAGGAGTCAGCTCAATGGCAAGAATAAGACCCAGGCAATAAACAGCTACGCCCTGCCAGTAATCAGATACCCAGCAGGAATCATAAGCTGGCCAAAGGAGGAGATACAGACCACAGATGTTAAGACACGAAAGCTCCTGACCATGCATGGCGGGTTCCACCCCAATCCAGCACCCTGAGATTGTACGCGAGCCGTAAGGAAGGAGGCCGAGGACTAGTGAGTGTGAGAGCCACAGTCCAGGATGAAACATCCAAGATCCACAAGTACATCCAGGACAAGGCCCCAACAGATGACGTGCTCAGCGAATGTCTCAGACAGTGGAGTGCAGAGGAAGAGGAGCTGGAGGAAACCATCATGGAAGGACAAGCCCCTGCATGGGATGTACCACCGGAACATAACTGAAGTGGCTGATATCAAGAAATCCTATCAATGGCTTGAGAAAGCTGGACTGAAGGACAGCACAGAGGCACTCATCGTGGCTGCACAGGAGCAGGCCTTGAGCACAAGAGCAATAGAGGCCCAGATCTACCACACCAGACAAGACCCACGGTGTAGGCTGTGCAAAGAGGCCCCTGAGACAATCCAGCACATAACTGCAGGGTGTAAGATGCTGGCAGGGAAAGCATACATGGAGCGGCATAACCAAGTGGCGGGCATAGTGTACAGAAACATCTGTGCAGAGTACGGACTGGAAACCCCAAGGTCAAGGTGGGAAATACCTCCAAAGGTAGTGGAGAATGATCGAGCCAAGATCCTGTGGGACTTCCAGATACAGACTGACAGAATGGTGATGGCGAACCAACCGGACATAGTGGTGGTGGATAAACAACAGAGCAAAGCCGTTGTGGTGGACATTGCAGTACCAAGCGATGGGAACATCAGGAAAAAGGAGCATGAGAAACTAGAGAAATACCAGGGGCTCAAAGAAGAGCTGGAGAAAGCCTGGAAGGTGAAGGCCTCAGTGGTGCCCGTGGTCATCGGAGCACTAGGGGCAGTGACCCCCAAACTGGAGGAGTGGCTACAGCAGATCCCAGGAAAAACATCAGACATCTCAGTCCAGAAAAGCGCAGTACTAGGAACAGCAAAGATACTGCGCAGAACCCTCAAGCTCCCAGGCCTCTGGTAGAGGTCCCGAGCGTGGAAAAAGAGGGGATAAAGACCCCGCGGAGGGTGAGGAGGAGGAGATTTTATATATATATATATATATATATATATATATATATATTGTTTATTAAATCAAACAAACAACTGACTCTTTTGATGTGACAAAATAACACTTCTCATCCTAAAACAAATGACATACTTCTAACAGATTATTGATGGATTATCATGATGATTTTATTTCATCAACAATTTATTACAATCAATGATGTAAATACATGGACTAATAAAACAGTCACAGGGGTTCAATAAACTGTTCAACAGTGAACAATTAAGATCTCTAATAAGACTTACAAGCTCAGTCAGATACATTCAGTGCTTGATATTGAGTTTATAAAATAAATCTTTAAAACTTGCAGTAAAAAGTACTAGTTTTGGTCATTTGGGCCAATTCACAAGAAAGCCTGATGGCTAAGAAAAAGTGAGCCATATCTGGCATAGTTTGACATGTTATAAATGATTTTAAAAAGTTGAAAACTTAAATATACATATTTTGTTCACTGTGTTCACTGTGATGTTTACATGGGATAGACTGCATACAATGAGATGCCACACATCTGGTCCTTGTTTCGTGCCATTCTGATGTAGCCACTTTCCCCCCATCGTTCTGCCCAGCTGGAAATAAGAAAGAAAAAGAAAGTTAGAAATATATCGTCATTTTATACTGAATACTGAACATCAAAAAATAATGTTCAGCTTTTTGTCTAGATCTGAGTTCACTTTGAAAAATAAAAATGTGACTCAAGATTAGTTTGTACAGAAAAGGACAGGAAGTGTCTTTCCCTCAGTAGGGCTATATTGCAGATGCAGCTTGTGAGGTTAAAATAAGTCCGCTGTGTACTGTCTGCATCAAATTATAAAGCATTTTATGGTCTGATAAAGAGGAAGTGCACATTAGCATGCGAGTTATTAGTGGCTTTGAGATGGAGATGTACGACAGACTGGGGTCCAGAGGAGCTCTCATGATGGTGTTGGTAAATTCTCTCATGAAGTGGCTGTTTAGTTTCTCCAGTGTAACGCTCACTGCACTCTTCACTACACTGAATAGAGCAGACCACATGTAGTATGCAGTCTGCTCCATTCAGTGTAGTGACTCTCCTCTAAAATCTATTTCAATCTTTAACTTTTTTTTTTTCTTGTGCCCTTTTTTGCCTATGTCTCGTCAAAACCTGCAAAGGTGTGAACAAAGAATCAGATTTCTCACATCAGATTAAACATTTTGATGTGCGTGTGAACATAGCAGCCTGTCTATCATGAAGAAATTCGATTTTGTTCACATTTGGGCAAGAGAACCAGTGTGAATCTCGCCGATGTCTTATAAATAAACAGATCATGCAGATTTGACTTTTGATCTCACCTGTTTTTGATCAGCCAGTAGTCCAGTCCTGTAGTGTCATCGGTGCCGTAGCCTATGAGCAGCATCGCATGGTTCGTCGCCCTTCCACAGGACGGATTGTAGTACACACCTCAAATGAAAGTGCATATGACAGCTTACTCATTTCAATAAAACATACTTTACATTATTACAGCATATTTAAGATTTTAACATTTTTTCTAGTTTTCAAATTTTGGATAAAGTTTATAATTGTACTTCCTGGCTGGAACCAAGCAGCAGATATGACATGATCAATACTAGCATGTCGTGAGGAGGGACTACCTGCTGTGATGAAGCTGATGAACAGATTTTATTTTTTAAGTTAGGAATGGATTATGGTTAAGATTAGAGTTTGATTAAGTTTAGGAAAGTTTAGGAAAAAGTTTAGGAAAAAGTTTAGGAAAATTATTATGTTAAGGTTAGAAAAATGGTTAAGGTTAGTAAATGTTTTGGGGTAGTTGGCATGTTAGCAGAAGTAAAAACAACCTACAGCCTTATCTCAACGTACACCCTAAAATAAAACAGAAAACTGACAAAAATATAAAATTTTAGGCCAAGAAGTACTTCATACATGCGTCCTGTGTTCAGGTCTCTGCACTGGCTCCTGTGGCTCAGAGAATAGACTTTAAAGCAGCTCTGTTTGTGAACAAGTCTCTCCATCTCACACTCCGCCACAGGAGACAGTGCAGAGACCTGAGCACAGGACTTATGTGCTCGTACTTCCTGGTTCTAGTCAGGACGCAGGCAGCAGTGTTCTAGATGTACTGGATGTACTTTGGAGAGTCCAATGAGCAGGCTGTTACAGTAGTCTAACCTACTGAAGACACATGCATGGATAAGTCTTTCCAAGTCTGGTTTATAAGATATACCTTTTATTTTTGCAATGTTTTTTAGTTGGTCAAAAGCTGCAGATGTCACTGATTTGATGTGGCTGTTAAAGTTCAAGCCTGAGTCCATTATTACCTCTAAATTTCTAGTCTGATTTGAAGGTTTTAGAGAAAGAGAGACTGTAGGTGACTGACTACATAAACTGTGGTTGTACATGTTTTGGGAATAACAGACAGGTCAAAGAAGACACAGAAATGATCAGACAGAGCAACATCCAGCACATTGACATTTGAAATATTTACTCCTTTTTGTAATGAGCAGGTCCAGAGTGTCCCTCTGTTGTGGGTGGGCTCCTGACATGAGTCAGACCAAAGGTTTCAAGGACAGAACTGAGCTCTTTAGTGTTTCTGTCAAACACATTATCCACATGTACATTAAAATCACCTGTAATGACTAAACCATCAAAGTCTGTCCACATTACTGAAAGCATCTCAGTAAAATCAGCAATAAAAGTCAGACAGTGCTGGGGAGATTTGCATATCACTAAGTAGAGTATGGAGGGGTTAGCTCCATTTTGAAGGAAACATACTCAGATGATGTAAACACCCCAAATGATAACCTGTGAGTAACTACATTAACCCTGAAAACACACACACCTTCACTCCAGGCACAGTTTTGTACAGGGAAGAGTTCAGTATAGTGGTGGTGTAGTGGCGATGATGCCTTCACTGAGGGAGGTGGTTTTGGTAGTTGTGGTGATGCTGGTGGTGCTGACACATTGGTCGGACTCTCGCTGGTGCTGCAGCGATGCTTCTCTCATTCCTCTTTGCTCTCACTGGCTGCACAGGACCCTGTCCAGTGCAGTGCCTCAGAGCATAGAGGAGGTTATCTATCAGCACTCTCCACCTCTGCTCAGGTGTGGGCCATTTCCCTTGAACAGGTCCTCTCGTTTTCAGAATAGACTAAAGTTCTCAAAGTAGTGCAATTCTCTGGGTTCACATGCATTGAACAGCCATGTGTTCAGCTGAAGCAGCCAGATAAATTTGTTTATCTTCTTTCTGTCTATGTTAGGAAGAGGTCCACTGATGAATGTCTTAACCTCCACTTTATCAAGCGCGTCAATTTTGTGAAATCCCTTATCAAGATTTCATTCTGTTCCATTCTGGTGTCAACTGTCCCAGTGTAACTATGACAGCAGTTTGGATTCCTCTGTGCCTCACATCTCTGACAGCATCGTCTCCTACCCGCAGCATGTCTCTGACCTTGACATTTGGTACACATCGCCTGTCTGCCTGCTCTCTTTTGCGAATGTCATTTCTCTTGTTTTGTGCCCAAAACTCATGTTCTGTTTGTATGTTAACATCAGTCTGTGACAGTGGTAAAAATCTGTTTGTAAGATGTATCTTGGGTGATGTAACAATATTAGCAGTGTTTTCCATCACTAACAGCTTTATCACCAATAAACTTACCGGATTTGTAGTCAAAAATGTCACTGGCATCCAACACTATTACAATTGGCCCGATGGTAGCAACTGCCTGCTTAAGAGAGAGTTCATCCTTGTCCACATAGAAGTACTCTGAACAGTTAGCCGCCCTGGACACAGGGTAGTATTGACAGCTGGCATCCTAAACAAGAAAAAGAACAACTATCAAATGGCAAATCAGAAAACCCTCATGCCTGATACAGAATACTGAAGACTGCTATTTACTTTCTGAATTAGAGCTGGGCAGTAAATTCATTTTTAGATTTAAGCATTTACAAATCTCTAGGCACTCTTTTAGTGAAAAGCTAAAAATCTTCATTAGCTACAATGGAATCATAAAGTTTTCTATAATTTAGTTTTTATTTGAAGGGACAATGTACAGAAGCATTAAACTAATAAAAAACAAAGATATTCCGCAACAGGGTCTCATTTAAAAGCATGTGTACGAACAAAAATGTATGTGACTTTCAACATTTGTGATCTGTAAAAAGACAAGTTGACATGGAAACCAGCAGTCCACAAACTGAACTTTATGCATCAGGGTTTTCAGATGAGCCAGAAGGAGATCTGTGTGCAGGAAGACAAGAACTAAGCAAGTTTGAGGAAGTTTGTGTGTTGTTGGTATCTACACCTTCCATAAGAAATCCATGTAGAATTTGATAATAACTCAGCAATAACTGAAGCCCTGAGGGATTACACAATCTGCTCTCTAAAGGACTTTTTTCTTATCACCAATAAAGTGTCTCAGACCTTTTTGACTTTTTTTTTAACTTACCTTTTACAAGTTTTTCACTGTTTGGTAGCCTTAGAGTGCTGTCCTTGAGGAACAGCTGTTTTGGATTTTGGAATTAAACCCTTGGAAGTTTTCACCTTTCCTGTGTTTTTAAGAAAATTCTTCCCTTTGAATGGTCAAAACTCAGAAGTACTAAAATATCACCAGTAAATAGTTTTAATAATAATAATGCCTTACACTTGTAATGCGCTTTATCAAAGCGCTACACTGAAGTCATTATTCATTCACTCCACACTTGGTGATGGTAAGTCTACCCCAGCTGCCCTGGGGTAGACTGACGAGGCTGCCAGTTTGCGCCATCGGCCCCTCCGACCACCACCGATCATTCACGCACCACTTTCATACTAGACAATGTGGGTGAAGTGTCTTGCCTAAGGACACAACAACAGAACTTGGTCCGAGCTGGACTCGATCGTCCGACCTTCGGGTTGGGAGACCAATGCTCTGACCACTGAGCCACTGTCGCCCCACGTTTTGTAACTGGTATTTGACTGTGAAGAGGCAGACCTACTACCTCACTCAATTCTTGCCACAACTCAACTTGCAGAAGTCCTTACCACTCCCTTATAAGGGTAGGAATCTTCAGAATCAATGCCTTGATTGTCAATGACATACTGAAGGGCATCGTGAGGCCATCCACCGTTGCATCCTTCTGTTCCATATTTCCCTGAACAATCCACCAGGTTCTGGGGACTGAGATCCACCAGCTTCCCTGTGGTCTTGGCTAACAGACCCTCCAGTGCCCCTGCAGTACTGAAGGCCCAGCACGACCCACAGCTGCCCTGAAAAATCATATGGATATCATGTGAGGTTTGTTGTGCATTTACAGAGACAAATAGGTTTCATTGCAAAGTGTTTTCTACCTGATCTTTGACACTGGTCACTAAGCCAGATTCTCTCCAGTCCATAGTGTCTGGTACATCCTCATTTGTTGCTTGTAGAGGGGTCGGTGTCATCTTGAAGTCCTTGGGAAGCTTCAGAGGAGCATATATTCTAAGCATTTCCTCCTTAGTCTATGGGGGAGAAAAAGCACATCATAAATGTTGCTTTTAATTAACAAGATTATGATCATTTAATTACAGTTGTCCATACTATGTTTTTAATGGGTAGGTCTATAGCAGACTACGGCCCGGGGCCACACACGGCCCGGGGGCCACACACGGCCCTTTGGCCTTATTAATCTAGCCCGCCGAATGTGAACAAATTATATTAAAACAGGTAAGGGTAAACGTTGTTCAAATTTTTTCTGCTGTTTATTTAACTGAAATGTATTTAATTAATTATTAGTTTAATTAATGTATTTGGAAAACAATCTGTACAATGAGCCTTGCAGATTCATGCTTTACTACATGTTACAGGCCAAATCTCTAATGTAATGTGTGTGTGTCAAAAAGTGTGCCCACCCCTGGTCTATAGCCAAGCGAGTATTTGTTATGTTAAATGGCAGTGATTAAAAGTCTGCCTAGTCTGTCTGCTTTGTCTTGGGAAATTAATATAGGAAACCATTTTATTTTTGTTTTTTGAGACAAAATATAATCAAATAAATAAATGTTGATCATTCAATAGAGGTTATTGAGTAATTTATTTATTTTTTATTTTTTTGTTCAAATTAGCTTTACACAGCAAAAACATGTTTTTTAAGTAGAGAAAGGCTCCGTTCAACTGTGTCTGATCCCATAGTCTGTATCAATCATGGATCTATAGTAAGATCTCATTATACTTCCACAGTATCAGTGGTGATTGTGACCATAGCCTGCAGTGTCCCTGTGGTTTAGCTTAATGACTGACTGGTTTTCTACGACTGTTCACTTGATCTCCTTGTTGTATATGTCAGGTACAAACTTTAGTATTGAGCAGAGTTGTATTTCTTTCACATTTTAGATGTGTTTTGAGCTTTGACAGAAGAAAATGTCATTACTCACCATTAACACTCACATAATGCTCCCACTTGGCGTAATCATCATCAGCAAAACCTCTATACGAGGAAAAGTGTTTGTCACATCGCCCACCCCCATAATACTTTTAGTTCGGTAATCCAGTAAACCAGTAGCCAGTTTAGTTAGAAGCTTTTTCTTTAGTTCCTACGTTTGCCACTTGTGCCTTGAGCTGTGTGAATGAACCATATCAGCGAAACTGCAGTGTTTTCTACTGAAGGAAATAACCATGTATTTCATTATTTTAATAGAGTCTTTTTCCAGACCAAGGTTTGGTTTGTTTTAATACCTGACAGTTTGGACTGCTGACGCTCGCTCTTCTTCAGAGTGGTCACGTGATGCTGGGACGTGTCCGGTCAGCTGATTCAAACAGGTTCTTCCCGTCTTCCTACAGGTGGAGGCAGGACGACAGCACCATCTGTGTAAATCAGCTGACCGGACACGTCACAGCAACATCACATGACCACTCTGAGGAAGACCGCTAGTGAGAAGTCGAAACTGTGAGGTAAGAAAACAAACTAAAACAGAAAACCAGATGAACCTCATTGAACGACTGTGTATTTCACTGTTATTTTTTGTACCTCAGGTGAGAAAAAAGGACATGAAACTGCATGTTGTGTTTGCATGTTCAGATAAGATGGAGACAGAGTAGTGACTCTTAAAGGGAATCGCTGAGAGGGAATACAACAACAGAGGAGCTACTATTAATCATAAACAAATGGAAATTGTAATTTTAAAGCCTTAATAATCTAATTGTAAAAGCAACAGTTATTAAATGGGTTAAGTTAAATATGTCCTCTGTAAACAGCAAAATTAGCAACTGTACAGCTCAGTTTTGATCAGTAAAAACATTCCAGTAATAGTTTTTATAATATTTTATTTTTCTCTTCAATGTCTGTACTATGAACAAAATCCTGAATTGTAAAAAATCACCACGGTTAATTTCATTGCAGCTCAGCCTGTTCCTGATTTTCTCCATATATTTGAGCAAAATGTGTCTTGCCCCATTACAGATTAATTGTATAAGCAGCTCTCAAGTCAAAATAAGTCAACTCTGTACTGTCTGCATCTAAATAGAAAATCAGGAAGTGTGAGGTTAGCATGCTAGTTATCCTTAGCTTCATGACAAAATGTGCTGTTTTGAATAATTAGGATGCTACGAATGCAAGAGGTAAGTGAGGAATAACTTTGGACCACTGCAAACCATTTGAACTGATTCTGTTTTTCACCTTTTTAAAACAATAAAAATCAGGTTGATGGGCTTTAAGAGCTAATATAAAACATAATTATGAGCAGTGTGTTACCAGGTCAGACATGTGGTTCACTGCTGTAGTGTAGGTGTGAAGACCCATAGACGCCTCCAGGTTGTGAATGTTGATTTGCTTCAGGTTTTTCTCCCACAATGCTCTGCGGCCCATCTCCTCCACCTAAACACAAGTGAGGAATTTAAAAAAGTATTAGATAAGTTTTGAAATGCTTTGTAAACAAGTACTTAAACCACTACTACTGCTATTGTTTTGTGCGTCTTAAGTATTATATTTTGGCTCATAAAAAAGAAAAAAATCCATTATGAAAAACACTTATGAACAAAAACATCTCTGTGAATAATGAATGTGTAAAAGAGATGGTTAGCAAGTATTCTCCATGAAGATAGATACGTTTTATGCCAAACTTTATAGCCAAGGAGCATTACTTCCATTGAAAGAAGCAGCAGGTGGCTCTCCTCCAGGACAAATAGGTGTCAGGTTTGTGGAGATGCAAGCCCGCTCACAGTGAGGACACACGTTTATCAGGGCAATAAAAGCAACCAAAAGGAAAACAGAAAACATTTATTTTAGTCTGTTTTTGGCTATAAAGCAGGGCTTTAAGGTAGACCTGAGTGCACCTGTAGTTTAATCACTTTTCTGTGTATATTTATTCTGTTTTTGTTTTCCTCTATTGACCGTTGACATTTGAGTAAAACTAAACTACAGTCTTTGACATTATATAATTAATGGGCTGCGATAAAGTGATGATTCCTTTGAACGCACCTGATTTTTGTAGCTCTTTTGGTAAGTCTTCTTCCACAGGTCCCAGTGCTGGTCCAGTGTGGAGTCAGACTGAGCCCAGACTGTGGCCCCGAGCAGAGCCAGCAGCAGCCAGCCTCCCACCATCACACCTGCAACACACATGTTCAAAGATGACAGTGAAACTAATTTATGCCGCTGACACAATAATCCTAAAGGAGGATTTCTCCCAATAAACTATTCTAAATGAAAAAAACAACAACAAAAAAAAAAAAAAAACAAACATGACCTGCAATAAATGAATTGAAAAATAACAGAGTGAAACACTTTACCAGTTAGTTTGTATTTATGTAACAACATATTTATTTATTGAATGTGGTCAAAATATAATTTATCTCATGTCTATTTAATATCCCGCACTGTATGTAAAATCCTCCTTTAACCGGCAGCAGTGGTTACCTTGGTAACGCCCTTTGCTCTTTCCGCAGTAGCCGGGCCAAGTGGACTCTAGTGGGTTTGTGAACTCAAGAATTGATCTCACTGGTCAGGTTAATAGTGTAGTGCTTTGAGAGACTTTGTCCAGCCTGTAAAGCTCAATACAATATTACTCTTTATTATTGTTAGAGGCATGTTTAGCAACTTGTTAGCCTGTGGGTGGCGCCCTTGTATTGTGGCCCCTACCTGTATTGTATTGTATTGTATTGTGGCCCCTCCCTCACCCCCTGTGGGAGACAGGTTTTTTGATGGTTAACTTGTGTTTATTTGCCCTCTTTGCATATGGACAATAAAGTGAGCTCTTATCTACAAACCAAACTCTCTTATGGACCTACAGACACTAGTTTTAGAATACCTAGAAAAGAATCCTTATCAAAAACCTCCCTTCACCTGCTTATGCTTCATTTTCCTCTGTAGCGTTCCATTTCATTTCAGAGTCAAGCTCATTGTGAAATGAGCCCTGACAAACAGCATTTAGTGTAACTGAAAGTAGTATATTCTGTCGTTTTCTATTTGTCAAAACTGAGAGAGAAGTGAAACAGGCCTAACACCTGCTTCTGTTTTTAAAGTATGTTAAAGTATAATAAGTATAATCATTTGAATAAATTAGGCTATAAATAAATGTGTTAGCCTCATCTCTAGATCAGTGTTTCTCAAACTGTGGTCCGCGTGTCTGGTGGTAAGCTCAGCTCTCTGTAGACCTCGAGTTTTGTTTTTAGAGACAAATCTTTCATGTTATTTATTCTCCTTTTTGCTTATTTAACGACCTTATCTACAGTTTAGGCTCATTTTAGACCTGCTTTGGTCTTATTTTAGACCATGCTGTTCAGCACTAATTTAGGCTCGATAAGTTCTGCGTTTAAATCTGGCAGTCAAAGCCAAACGTTTTGTTCTATGTGGAAGTTTAAAGAGCATATGTCATGTTTTTGTAATTATGTTTTGCAGGATAGTACCCATAGTAAGTATTGTATTATGTGTAAAATGTGTTTAATACTACATTACAGTGAAGTGTGTCGTGTCATCTGTCATATGCACTTTAAGATAATTACAGTGCGTGTAATCAAATATGCATAAATCTGATAAGTTTTGTCCTATAATTGACTCCAGTCCTCCCCACACTAGTCTAAGAGGAAGTGCATGAAAGTGTAATGCTGAGCTCAGTAAAATTTGTTGTTGAGCAAGTCTAACATTAAAAATTAAACTCAAAACTTTGTATTAGTTTATGTTTTATGAGGGGTGAAGGCCAATGACACACTTCAACAGGCATTAAAAGTAGCCTCACCAAGTTACATACATAAAACATTTGCATTTTATTTCAGTTTTTAAGCACATTACAGGCCACTATTATTTCACTTTGAACAGGATTATTAGTCTATATGAAATTACGACTCCGGGCTACATCACACAAAATAAATGTACTACTACTTAAAATGAGGCTATATATTTATTTGTCATACTCTCCTGATTTTATAACATCACTTCCACACCAAAAAAAAAAAAACCAAAACAAAAAAAAAAAAAAAACAAAAAACCCCCAATATATTTTCTTAACTTTCTAATTTATATCACTACTATTATAGGCCTAAACCATTTTTAATAATTCAAAGCATCCCACCCTAATCTCACCTGTGGTTTTACTGTGATCACCCCTAACCTAGTTCACCCCACATAAAGTCACACTGAAAACGAAAGTAGAAGTAGGTGAATTTAACATAATCCCACTGAACCCATTGTTAAAAAAAGAGCTTAGATTTTCATTTGGCTCCTTCCAAGACTTACCTTTCCAAGCTGAACGCATCGTGTCCAATGTTGTTGATCAGTTGCTTGATCTCTCAGTTTTATTGAACCCGGAGAGTCACGTGGTGCGGCGGCTCCCTGTTGTGCGTGCTCTGATCCTGATCACGTGACGCACGGTGCGAGCTGCGGTGCGAGCTGCGGTTCAGAGGAGCGAAGAGAGAGAGGAGAGGAGAGAGCGCGAGAGAGAGAGAGACCAGAGAGAGAGAGAGAGAGAGAGAGAGAGAGGTGAGAGGAAGCACCAGGAAGTAGACTATGGCTTTACTGGGACGGATGTTTATGAGCTGTAAGCAGTGATGGAAAGAACAGGCGACTGGAAATCTGTGCAAGTGAAAGTACAGTTCAATGACTAATGATACAGCCTACTCTATAACAAGTGAAAGTGCACTTACATGGCTAATGCTGCAGCCTACTCAATAACAAGTAAAAGTACACTTATATGGCCCTCTTCGGGAGACCTTCTCCCAGATTCCGGGGGAGGCTGGGGACATGAATTTCGAGTGGGCCATGTTCTCCATGTTCTCGATGCGGCCGCTCGTAGCTGTGGTCCTAAGGTCTGCAGTGCTTGCCGCAGCAACAACCTCCAAACCTAGTGACGGACACCGGAAGTAAGGGATGCCATCAGGCTGAAGAAGTCCTATTGAGCCTTGTTGGCTTGTGGGACTCCTGAGGCAGCTGACGAGTATCGGCCAAACGTGTCGTAGCCTGGGCAGGAGAGGCAAAAACTTGGGGTTGGGTCAGCCTCAAAGAGATTCTAGCAAACTGTCCAACGCCACAGGAGGGGAAGCAATGTGTCACTAACACTGTTTACAGTGTGAAGAGGAGACTTCACTGCTGACCTCAACTGGGTTGTCAGATAGTGGAAGGAATAGTTTGAGGACCTCCTCCCACTGTCACGTCTTCCGAGGAAGGAGCAGAGACTGGGAACCTGGAGACGGACTCAACCATCAACCTGACTGAAGTCACTGAGGTGGTTGGCAAGCTCCTCGGTGGCAAGGCTCCGGGGTTGGACGAGATCTGTCCTGAGTACCTTAAGTCACTGGATTTTGGTGGGCTGTTTTGGCTGACACATCTCTGCAACATTGCATTGCGGTCAGAGACAGTACCGCTGGACTGGCAAACTGGGGGGTGGTGGTCCTCTGTTTAAGAAGGAGGGGAATCACACTCCTCAGCCTTCCCGGTAAGGTCTAGGGAACTGGTGAGGAGAATCCAACTGGCAGTCTAACCTTGACCATGTCCCGGTCGCGGAACACTGGACCAGCTCTATACTCTCCATCGGGTCCTCGAGGGTTCATAGGAGTTTGCCCAACCACCAACCACTCCACATGTGTTTTGTGGATCTGGAGAAAGCATTCGTGGTGAGTCCTTGCCTCAAGTGGAGGAGTTCAAATATCTCGGGGTCTTGCTCTCTGGGGTGACAGAAGTGTGAGAGTCCCTGCTTAGACTGCTGCTTCTGCAACCCGGTCCTGCATAAGTGGATTAAAGTAGATGGATGGTAAGGATAAGTATCAAGTATCTGATTTTCAATACTTTGGACAACCCTGGCTTCTGCCCATCTTGACAATAACACCTCCGGGAACAAGTAAATAGTGGACTCGTCACCAGAAAAGTTACATAGTGCACCTTTATATAGAAAGTGTAACCCTATGTTACCCTGCTTTTTTCTCAGCTGGACTCACACAATCAGTTACATTGACGTCATTGGGTTGGATCATGGCTATAGGCTACAGTGTATTACATGGCATCATTCTGTCACAAACATGGCTGACACAAAGATATAACAGACAGTCCACCCTGGCGTGTATCATTTAGTGGGCCCTCTGAGCCAGCTGCACCTGTTCTTGACGATCCAGTACTTCTTGCCTTTGACGGTCACTCCAAAGCCCAGTGCCAGCACGGCGTGATTGATGTCGTCTTTGTTACAATTGAAGTCGTAGTAGACACCTGGCAGACACTGGTGAACTGTACATAATGATCCATGGTTGTCATGGTTTATAACTAGGCCTATATAGTGGCCAAATGTATAATATGTGTCCTTTAAATATTAAAGGAGACACATCGAGGTTAGCCGTTATGGGGCGAATTTGGAGCTGAGTTCCGTATTTTGAAGGACAGAGTGGAAAGGTCCAGGTGGTGTTTATCAGACATGGTGGAATCCCTGTACATGTGCACCAGCTGAGGTTGAGTAAAGTGAATGCACAAGATGAAGAGAAACAGAGAATGCACAATACTACCACAGAAAATGAAAACACGGTGACAAATGGTGCGTGAAGTTGAGATGATGTGTTAATGTTAATGGAGAAGAACCAATCACAACAGTGAAAGTGATGTGACAGAAAACACTAGACAAATGAATGTGACACAGAGAGTCATGGAACTTCTGATTTAAAACTGAAAACAGGGCTGAGTGTCACATTTACTAACAGAGAGGATAGTGTTCAGTACACTGCCAGAGTCTTAAGCAGAGCAGGGAAAGCCAAAGGGTAGTACAAAGATTGGTACAATGTGCAATATCTTGAACCTGATGGCAGTGAAGCACAAAAGCAAGCATTAGGCATGTCACATGTTGGCAACCTTGACATTGAGTCTAAAAGTGTGGACACTGATGTACTTACTGCTAAAGATATTTCTTTTGATAGTGCTAAACATCAAGAAATCAATAACTGGCAAAATAATAAAGTTTTTTCGAAGTCACAGACGGGGTCAAAAAAGTGTATCTAGATGGATCTGTACATTTAAAGAAATGCCAGATGGTATTGTCCCTAGAGGTAGCAAGAGGTTTTGAAAAGGTGAGAGGTGATATAATTTTTCAGGTGATGTCATTTTTCAGGGTGTGCCCCCTGCTTGTATTTCATGGAGATTTTGTTGCCTGGAATCTTCTGCAGTATGGCATTAAACTAATCTATCTTGTATTCATTTAATTGCAGTTTATTTTATATTTTTTTGCTCAATGTTTTGCTCTATAGTTATGCCTCTGTCATAAATGCACTAATTTGTAACATTACACTGACATGAATCATTATTGTATCAATATTTCTAAAATAAATACTTTGTAGTGTTTGTGACTCAACACATCTCATCTCCGAGATACACACCCTCATTTTCGAAATGTCTCATTACAGCAACATGTAATATCATAAATAATGTAATTAAAAGATCATTTATTTTTTAAAAATACACATAATGAAGACTGTTATTTTCATTCTGGCAAAATATAAAAAGGAAAATACTGTGTTTTTAGAAAATATATTTAAAAAAATAGTGTAAGACCATTTCTCTTAACAGCTTCTGTCAAACAACATATATATTAGAAAAATTAAGAGGTAATTTTGTTTCGGTAATGAGTAATGATAACATGTTTATTTATAAAAATAAATACATTTAAAAAATATATATTTGAATGCATATTTTATATTATATATATATATATATATATATATATATATATATATATATATATATATATATATATATATATATATATATACAGACACACATACATATCATTGTTTAACCCTAGTTTTTCCCAGGACCGGCATTAACACATAGATAACAGTTGCATCCTATAGGTCACAGGCCCTGTACATTCAAAAGATTGTATAAGTTCTATTATTATTATTATTATTATTATGGGAAAAGCCCATATATGAGGACAGGCAGAAAGGTCCTAGATGTTACAGTAGGTCGCATAGGTTGCAATGCCGCACATATCGCCCCTGTTGCGTGCGATCCGAATGTAGCCATTTTCTCCCCATTTAGGTCCCCAGCTAGAAAAAGACAGAAAAAAAACAAAAAAATAACCATAATTTTACATTTGGATTTTATATGAAGGACTAAATCTGACTTTAACCGTTAATAGGATTAGAGTCATTATAATAAGCCTTGAAGCTGTACCTCATGAAAAACATCTTAAAAACATAAAAGACTGAACTAGTCCATTTGAAACAATTTGCAGCGATCTGGTTATTCCTCACTTACCATGTGCATTCAGAACATCTCAATTATTCTCATCCACAATGAGTTTATAAGTGTGTTTTGTAACTTTCAGAAGCATCACAGTAATGCTAATAACAGCAACTGGCATGCTAACAGGGCATATCCTGATTATCAGACAGTAAAATGCTTCAAAAGTAGATGCAGACATATTGGACTATTTTGACCTCAAAAGCAGCCTATACAATATTTCTGCAATATCTGCTGGAGCAAAACATTTTTTGCTCAAATACATGGCAATAAATCAGGTACAGGGGCTTTAATGTGTCTCCTCTAAAGGCAACATCTCACCTGTTTTTCACCAGCCAGTAGTCCACACCATTTTCTGTACCATACCCTACAAGCAGAACTCCATGGTCTACCCTTTCACTACAGAATGGATTAGAAAATATTCCTGAAAGTAGACAGCATAAAGATATGTGTAAAAAAAAAAAACCTGAAATCAAATCACACAATCCAAATCAATAGAAAATGACAATTATACACACAAATCTTACTTACCAGAAGAATAGAAAAAAATCAGATCACCATCAATTCCCACAGCAATAGGACCAATAGTAGCAACAGCCTCCATTAATGCCTTCTCGTTTCCTTTTTCCACAAAGCTGTATGACGAGCAGTTAGCGACTCTGTATTCAGCGTTGTATCGACAGGTATCATCCTAAGAAAGATGAAAATTAAGTCAATGTGGTTTTATTCCTATTTAACTCTACTGACTGAACTACAATTAAAGAGGAACAAGAGACTTTTTGACCTTTTACATCCAATGAACTAGATTGATTATAAATGTATTATTATCTTAAGAGAACAACTGCTAAGTGCAAATATCAGCCTGATATAATAGCCAACTAATATATCGGTCCATCTCTAATTATGTTTTATAAATTATTGAATCCTTCTTTTAGGAAAGATTTTCATTTTTGTATTTTCAAATAATATAAAATATTTAGACAAAAAACACCAGACATAATACATTTATTTTGGATTTCAATGCATTTCGGAGCACTGAATAAACATGTTTGAAAAAAATATATAAGTAATATTAGCAACTAAGAAACTGATACTCCTTACTGTAAAAAAAGTGTTAATTTCAGTGTAGTTAGCGCCTCCCTTCAGACAGATAAGGCAGAAACTTTCAGAGCCCTGTCAGGCCACTCATATTGAACTGCCACAAGGCTTAAACATCGGCCCACTCCTCTTCTCCCTCTATATAAATGACCTATTTGTGTGTGAGGACGTTCATATCCAGATGTATATAGATGATACAGTTGTTTAAACATGGAGAAAGATGTAGCAGGTAGCCTCTAAACTCACAGTGGCTATTATTAATGTAAGCCCACTGTTACCAACTGAAACATTAAAATCCACCAGAAACTTGTCTAGAATTCTTAACCCCCCTTATATGTTTGTTTGTTCTTGTGACTATGGTAGTTGTGACATTTTGGATGTTTTCAGTCTGATGTTGGTCATGTAAATACAAATACAACTGGTCAAGGTGTTGAGAGAGTCATAACGTTGTCAAATGTGAATCACCAATAGCTGAGCCAGGAGACATCTGCTGTTGGGGGCCGCAGAGACAAATTCAGCTTAGGGCCCCCTGAAAGCTGGGGCCGGCCCTTGGCAACGCTCAACCTCTCGTACAAGCTCAGGCTCCTTTCCCCGAAGCGTGGTGATATTCCATGTCCCCAGAGCCAGTCTCCGTGTCCAAAGATCCGGTCATCGAGGCCCCCGCCTTCGACTGCCGTCCAGATCTCTCTGCACTGGCCTGTTTTTATTCATGTAATTACTGTATAACATGCTGGTCTGAGCCAGGCCAAACTATGTTGTTGATTGAATGTAATTTCCTTGTATAATTCATTTCTGTAAATCTGGGACTGCAGACGGGAAGTAGCTATTTAGCTATAATCTGGGGTGGAACATCGTTTTTTATGTGTTGGTACATTGTCCCTTCAAATAAAGTCTACACTAATCTTAACTAAACCGAAGAAGCTGCTTGGGTAAGTGGAAAAAAACAGACTATTCTCTCTTAAAAGCTTTTGTTCAGTTGACAGAATTAAAATTTCTTTTGCAAAAGTCCAGTGATGTATCTGAACCTTAAAATGCTTGTATACTTACTCTTCCTTCATAGGGGTACGCAGCTTCTGACTCAAGCCCGTGATCAATGACATACTCAAAGGCTTTGTGCATGTAGCCCCCGTTGCACCCCAAGTTCTGGTATGTTCCTCCAGCACAGTCCACCATGTTCTGAGGGCTGAGGTCCACCAGTTTCCCTGTGGTTCTGTATAAATGACCCTCCATGGCCCCAGCCACACTGAAGGCCCAGCACGAGCCACAGCTGCCCTGAGGATCAAACCGATACTATTAGACACAGGAGTCATTTTATTATATGTGACAGGTTGGTCTACATTTGACTTAATATATTTTTTGTCTGATGTCTGAGCCTTTACTTTCTTTATTTGGTTATTTTAACTTCTATAAACAACAAAGCCAGAAAAAAATGTTAATTAATTCAGTCCAAAAATGTATTGCTTCAAATGTGTTAGTTTGGCTAAGCTAGAAACCAATAAATGAAAATGTAACGGCTAAACTGTTAGACAAAAGTTAGACAAAAAAACTGAAAAATAAATAGTGTGGTGCCTGATGTGAAATGTTCCAGTATCACATTTTTTCTCACCTGGTTCTTGACTTTAGTCACATATCCGTCCTTCCTCCAGTCCACACTGCTCGGTACATCTGCAGACGGGGCTTTGAACACAGATGGCTTCCTCTTAAAATCTTTTGGGATTCTTAGTGTGGTATATCTCTGCTGGGCTTCTTCTTTAGTCTATAGATAAAAAAAAAAAGCAATTGTAAATGACATATTTTATAAATGTTCACTTAGTTGAAGACACTGATTGTAAAAAGGGCTGCAGCACTTTGAATATTAAAACATGACATTTAAAGGACCTGTTTGTAGCATGTTCTGTTACACTTTTAAATGGGTACTACAGACGCAACTGAACCTGATGGCTGGGGTTTAGGTAGTGAGGCCTGAGGTGAGAGAAAACAACTTGGCCATCATGTCCATTATCAATTTTGCAGTTAATAATATATTAACATTACAGTGTACAACAGTAAAAGCGTTATATTTTTGTTCCCATATAAATGAGCCCTGAACTCCAGCAAAAGCTCATAATTCCTTTATTTTGGCATGATCTGTGAAGCAACCCAACAGAAAACACTGAAAACACAAATAATGATCCTTTAACTTTGTGTGAAATAAAAAAAGATGAATCTGTGCGTTACCAGGTCTCCGATATGGTTCATCTCCATCGTGTAGGAGTGAAGGCCCATCGACGCCTCCAGATTGTGTGTGTTGATGTACAGCAGGTTCTTCTCCCACACTGCTCTGCGCTCCAACTCCTCCACCTCAAAAGAGAAACATTATATTATTTTGTGATTGGGACATCACGTAAGGGCTGCAACTAATGCTAATTTTGCTAATCAATTATTGCAGCGCTTTTGATTTGTTCGTTTTTTAAAAGGCTAGTGAATAAGAGATTTTACCCAGTTTTACTCAGATAAAGCTGAAGTGAAGTGGACACTGTGGTGGAGTCTCTCCCTCTTCTCTCAGGAAATGAATCTGTGTTTAAACCAGGTAATAACCATAGACTAATTAACTTGCTACAGCCCTAAAGCACACCTTGACAAAGTTCCAGTTTGTACAGAAGTTAACAGAGTGACATTTTAATCATGTTTTTGATTTATAAAGTGTTTGTGAACACTGACAGACACTTTACATTACCAGTGCATTATTACTGTTTTTAATTATTGTCTCGTCTGTGTCCTTTAATGTTTTGTCTCTCACAACAGCGTAGCCCAAAAAAAACCGCCTCTCGAGGACAATACAGTGTATATTAGTGTATTCACTTCACCCATAGCTTTTGGCTCCAGTTAATCAAAGTTAGAAGTTATAGCGGCTAATTTACAACCAATTTCCAATTTTGGTGTCCAACCAAAGAACCAATCAGGACCACCAGAATCAGGCAGAGCGGGTTAAGATGAACATTTTAAGACCAGAATGAGAAGCCTGACAGCAGCAGTGTCAGAGAGAGGGGACACAGTTTTTCAATAGAAGTTATTTTGAACCAGACTGATGGAGCCGGTCTGTGTCCACGCTCACTTCCTATGTGGAACACGATGGATGGCAGGTAAGCTATGTCCATCTATATAAAGTCTATGGATCAAACCAAAATCTCTCGGATGATGGGCGAATGCTGTAACCACATATTCAAAATGTTAAAACTTCCTCAGGGCTAATCGGCCCTGGGGCCTTTAGTCGATTAATTGGTCACTGGTGTCTTGGTCAGCCTAAATCTGTATTAGTCAACTAATCGTTTTATTTAGACTATTAGGATTTATAGGGGAGGACAGTAGAAAGAAGAAGGTATGAAGTGAGTTGAAGATTTGGGAGTGAATCCTGAGCTTAATCCACTTTTGTACTTATACATATTTCCTGTAGTATTTTTTTCTGCAGTAATAGTCCGGTGCAGATGTAGTCTTGTGTGTGCAGTTTGGGTCAGATACATAGAGATAAGTAATAGCTTTGAGAACTTTTGCAGTACTTTTTACTCAACAAATCGGCAGGACTTGTCTTTAGTCGACCAAGAATTTCTTAAGTCGACTACAGTCAGCTATGTGGTAACTAATGACAAGACCTAAAATTTGAATTAAATTAGGTTTTTAATACTTTATAAACCACTAAGTTATTAAAACATTTTGGAGAATTTTGCTTTTTACTCTTAAAAAAAACAACAAGCATTATGGATATTAGTTGCCACTCTCATGCTTTCAAAATCTTAATATTTGAAATTTTTGAAAAGTATAAGGGAAAAGTGAAGCGGGCGGGACTGTTGAGTTGCTCCTAAAGAGTCAGGTTTGTGGAGATGCAAGCACACACACAGTAGGGACGCATGCTTATCTATTTTTTTCCAGTGCAGTAAAAACATCCATCCGTCCGCACACACCTCATTCTCGTAGTTTCTCTGATATTTTGTCTTCCACAGGTCCCAGTGCCTGTCCAGGCTGGAGTCCAGTTTAGCTAAAGCCACAGAACAGAGAAGAGCCAGCAGCCAGCCTTCCACCGCCAGACCTGTGCACACAAAGATCACAAAGAAATCCCCACTTCAACAATGAGCTCATAGTAAAAATACGTCAACTATGTTTTGGCAGTTGAGCTCAGTTAAGTATCGAAAATCAGATACTCATCGATACTCTAACTAGTATAGAACAAGTATAAGACGACAAAAACTAGTATACACCCATGGACCATTATGGAACCTAGTGGACGACTGAGGGATTACACAGATATAAGACACATGGAAATATAAAAAGTACTATGATTTAATGCTGAAAATCACATTCTATTGTCTAAATAAATTGGCTTTTTGGTTCATTTTTTGAGTATTGAGTCTATTCCTTTGTATCATAGAGTTTGAGAGTTCAGTATCGTGACAACACATGTAATAACTAGAATTAATTCAAAGATGGAATTTTTACTGCAAAACATGTTGGTGTATTAAGATCAAAACAAGGTTAGGCTCACGCAGTACACTCGATGTGGCCTTATACTGTAGGAAGTGGGCTGTGGTTTTTGTTGCAGGTGTTTCCAGACAAAGTTAGAATGTCACTTAATCATCACTTTCTGAGAACTATAAGGAGTTTGTGAAGAAATAGTCTACTGCAAGTGTATTTTCAAGAGTTTAAAAATTTTGTTATTTCCTTTTTATTTCGAAGATGTAGATGAATATTACTGATACATCTTGTCATGTAAAAGTCAGTATATACAAAAGATATATGTGACAAATATGGCTGTTTGTGGAACTAAACACTAAATCAACCTTTTGCCACTAAACTGTGTACATGGTGTTCGACTCGCATTGTCCTTTTTGGCAATTTCAGTGCAAACTAAGGGGGTTTCCCAGGATTCTCGGCTTCTGAGCCAATTCCCCCCAAAGCCCTCATGTCCTCCACGCTCACTGTTAAATTTGAAACAGTAAAAATATTCCCAAAAAATACACTTTGAAATATTCTTCTTTCTTAAACTTCTAGTAATTTTAGCTGATCCAAATTTTTCCTTTTTTTTGGCAGTGCTCTATTATCTTATGCGTCATGTTTCCAGTTATGAATATTAAACAACCATTGAAATAGTAAAAACTCTTTTGAATTTTAAGTCCAAAAGTTAATTTCTAAGTTGTCATTAGTTTGCCGTTGTGGCTACTACTACCACTACTACTACTACTACTACTACTACTACTACTACTGCTGCTGCTGCTGTTGCTGTTGCTGCTGCTGTCGATGGACCCAGCACACGCATGAAAAACCACTCTCCAGTGTCTGACTCATTTACCGAGGATGCACCTGTACTACGCTTAAAACTGCCCACAATGCACTGCAACTTTCATTATTTACAAACTTTATTTAAGCAGTTAAATGCAATTTAATAAAATTACTGCCACACAATAAAAAAAAAAAAAAAACATTTTTCTGTTTTAGCCACATCACTGCAGATAACACTATTATGAGATCGATTGAATTCAAATCAGGACAAAAGCAGCAACATGAACAGAAGGTTTTCAGAAGGAGACTGGAGATAAAATGATAAAAATCTATTTACTTAACAATCAGCCTAGACACTTCCAGCGTCACGTGTTGCAGGGGTGGAGTTTAAAGTGTGTTAGACCAATCACACCCCTCCTCATATTCCCAGACCACACCTCTCCTCTCTCCTCAGTCTCCTCTTTAGTCCTCCAGGCACTGCCCCGTTCAGCAGCTCTGTTTGAAATGTGGTTTGGGGCAGAGTTTAGGTGTTTAGTCCCACTTTAAGTACTGCAATATCAATGTTTTTTTAATCTACTTTTTGACAGAATAATTCCAGTTGTATTGAGACTACTATCCCCATTTAATAGTGCAAAAAAATAAATAAAACAAGATGAAATACGTAAAGGCAATGATCAATACAACCTACTTTTTAGCATTCTTTAAAAAAAACAGTACATTTTAAAAGTTTGTTGCGATATCGGTCACTGTGTCAGCCTGTACTGCGATATATCAATGCCTGTGTGATATATTGTACTTGTATTTTTACATTATTTAGTCATCAGATCATAATTATTGTGTAATTGCTCTTTGCTTGATAACAATTGCTAGATAACAGTTACAGAATTACCTATGTGCAGGCCTGTGTCATATCTACTGCCCATGTTGAACCAAAATGCTGAAATTAGGGGAAACTAAAATCTGTGTAATCTGAAAAATGTGTCTAGTTTGACTTTAGTAGCCGCAGACACGCAGGCACAAACACTGATAAGTTTCTGCTCAACTCCAGTCCTCCCCACACAAAAGTCAAAGAGGAAGTGCATTCAACTATAACACTGAGCTCATTAAAATATGTTGTTCAGCAAGTCTAACATTAAAAACTGTATATTAGTATATGCTTTCTGAAGGGTGCAGGCTAATTGCTGTTAATAACACATTTCAACAGGCATTACATTAAAAGTAGCCCTGCTGTTGTCCACCAAGTTACCAAAAGTTACCAAAACAGCACAAAAAGGTGTTACTTTTGACATAAAATAGTAACATGCGCTTTACTTCACAATTTATGCACACTACAGGCCACTATTATTTCATTTTGAACAAGATTATTATATTAAATTAGCCAAATCTAATTTATTTTGCATGGTGTAGCTTAATTACTGTTAATAACATGTTTCTGCAGGTGTTACAATGAGGCTATGGATTTATTTGTCATACTTTCCGGGACATTTTATAACATACTCACCAATTTAAACTCTTACTTTGTTTTGTACAACAACCAAAAAGTTGGAAAAAAAAAAAAAAAAAAAAATGCCTATATATTTTGTTGACTTTCCAACTATTATATAGGTCTAAACCTTATTAATAATTCAATGCATCCTACCAGGGCAGGCTCTAGCTTTCAGGGGCCCTAAGCTGAATTTGTCTGTGGGCCCCCCGACAGCGGGTACCTCCTGGCTCAGCTATTGGTGATTCACATTTGGCAACATTATGACTCTGCTCTCATCACCTCGACTAATTGTATTTGTCAGACCAAAATCAGACTGAAAACATCCAAATTGTCACAACTACTATAGTCACAAGAACAGTACAGAAATATATAAGGGGGGGGTCAAGATTTTTGAAATTCTAGATAAGTTTCTGGTGGATTTTAATATGTTCCAGTTGAGGACGGTGGGTTTACATTTACATTATAAAGGTCCTTGCCCCGGTGTAAACACATAGTCGCCCTCACCTCTGCCCGACTCAAAAACAGATGTAGCAGCAGCAGATATTTTACTACTACAGATATAAAACAAATGGAATCGTTTGAAAGGGATATTTAGGCTGCTGTAAACACACAAGACCTGTTTCCAATAAAACTTGATAAATCATATTATTTTCAATATAAATGTATGGGCTCTTGGGTGCCTCGGGGCCCCAAGCAGCTGCTTAGTCTGCTTATAGGCTGAGCCAGCCCTGCATCTTACCCTAATCTCACCTGCGGTTTTCCTGGTCTTCTGTAACCATAAACTGTATGTGACCTTGTTCAGCCCACACAAAGTCACACTCAAAACAAAAGCAGAAGTAGGTGAATTTAACATAATCCCATTGAACCCACGTGTTTAAAAAGATTTTAGATTTTCATTTAGCTACATCCAAGACTTACCTAGCCAAGTTGAACGCATCGTGTCAAATGTTGAAGAGAAGTGGCGGGAGGAGCACGAGGCACCAGAGAGAGAGAGAGGTGAGAGGAACCACCAGGAAGTAGGATGTGGCTTTACTGGGACTGATGTTTATGAGCTGTAAGCAGTGAGGGAAAGAGCAGGTGACTGGAAATCTGTGCAAGTAAAGTACATTTACATGAGTAATGATACAGCCTACTCTATAACAAGTAAAAGTGCCCAAATTGTATTTAAAGTGCATTTGACAGATTAAAATATGCATTATTATTTGGTTTGTGTCATACAACTCAAGGTAAATATTCACCAATTGGCAATTTGTGAAGAAAAGTAGAAAATAAAAAGTTTGCTAAATACATGAAGTAGCAGTGAGTTCTGCAACAGAATCCCTGCCTATGTCATCAGCTCCATTCTGAAATATAAGGACAATTGAGGAAGGAATGGACTTTTCTGACTTTTCTAACCAGCGGACACAAACACAGTATGTCTTCTTTTATTGACAGGGAATAATGAATGGCTTTAAGCTTAGTGGGTTTGTTTTATTTCAGGCATAGGGTCTGTTACTATTGGTCAGACTACAGTGATGTTATCTGTGTAGTCCAGAGGGGCCCAAACTTTTTTTTATCGAGGGCCACATCTCAAAACATATTCAAAGTGGAAGACCAGTGATCAATGCAGTGCGGTGCTTTATACTCAGCTTTGACACAGTCGCTGTGTGTTAATAAGTCTTGAAACACATTGATTTTAGGTCTGTATCACTGCAATGTGATGTTTGAGGATATAGTGGCAGAAATAGTTTAATTTGCTGTTAAAAGTTCTGCTTATGATCCAATTGGGCCGGTTCAGCAGGAGGCCTGAGGGCCAATAAAAACTGGTCTGAGGGCCGCATTTGGCCCACGGGCCATAGTGTGGACACCACAGTGTAATCCCTCAGTTGTACAGGTCTGATCAATAGCAAACAAAACATTTACAATCTTTCAAATGGGCAAAAAGTTATAGGAGTGAAGACGTTTCGCTGCTTGTCCAAGCCGCTTCTTCTGATCTGGTCAGATTCCTGGTGGGCACAGCTTTATATCTATCTGAAGGGAGGGGCTAACTACACTGAAACTCAAAACACCTATTGTTTATTTTCTGTTTGTAGGCTTGGTAGATTTTGCTACCCTAAGTATGCACTGAGTTCTACTTAGCATAGTTGTCCAAACCCCTACTTAGTGATTTCACACATATCAGCATCCTGCCTATTAGCATTTTGTCCATGTTAACAGATGTTATGTTTTTCTTTTGCTATACAGTGATGTTACATTTAAACATTTTGATCAACATTTCTCTAGACCAGGGGTCACCAACCTTTTTGAAACCGAGGGCTACTTCATGGGTACCGAGTCATATGAAGGGCTACCAGTTTGATTTGCTCTTCTGAAATGACAAATATGCTCAGTTTGCCCTTAGTTACACATTATTAATAATAATTAATGATAATCATCTCTGAAAACACTGATCACGTTCATGATTTCTCACAATCAACAATGAGCAAGGTGGGAAACAGATATCAGTATTCAGCACTTTAACTTTATAAATCTCAGTACTTGTTAAATTTTCAGATGATCACTTCATCTCAGTCCCATTTTCACAGGCCACTGACAAACCTTTTTAACAAAACAAACTATTTTGCACCATGTTTCAAAAAGTTATCAATTATGTAATGTTAAAGAAAAATCAACATGCATATTTTTAAATAAATCTCTGCTGCTTTTTATGATTTTTTTTCTTTTCTCTGATCTCGTGAAAAAAAAAAAAAAAAAATTGTTTACCTGAAGCTGCCTTTAGCTCACGGGCCTTTCCTGCCGTAGTTTACGTCTTGGTGGTAGTTTACGTCCTGGTGGTAGTTTACGTCCTGGTGGTAGTTTACGTCCTGGTGGTAGTTAGCGCAGTAACTTTTGTGACACGTAGTGAAATGTCCCTCCACATTGTGCCGCTTTGCCATCGCCACAGTCGCCGCAGATGAGACACACGCAGGTTTATTTTACAGTCGTGAAGCTGCATTCAGAGCTAATCTTCACAGCGCTCGCGAGCGGAGCACTGGTTTTGTCACGCGCACAGTACTGACCTTTGACCTGAGGAGGTCAGAGGTCACCTTAACTTTTCTAAACTTCATGTATAATGAATATATTTTTAAAATGTTGTCATTTTTAAATCTATATAAATGTAAGGCTAAATTAAAAAAATAGCAACAGAATAAAATACAATTTTAGATGCAGCTCATTAGTGAGTTCTGCTATTTTAGAAGCGACCTGCGGGCGCCTCAAGTAGGCCTTGGGGGTGACCTGGTGCCCGCGGGCATAGGGCTGGTGACCCCTGCTCTAGACTATGGCAGATCGTACATGCACATCACAGTTTTTTGGTTACTGTGACTAGTGCTGTAACCTGTCACATGGAAACCAGCATCTGTGTGAGTAAAAATAATTTGCTGAGATATATATGAGTACGGACGACTTTGCCTGCCCTTCACAAAGTCCAGAGGAGGTTTGATGTGTGGCCCTTACCCAACCCTAACACTCACTCTAACTGTGGTGAATCTGTTAACCACATGTGCCAACCCCTGTCATGGCACATTATATTGTTGGTATTGTCACTGCTGGCATTGTTGCACTGGTTGTGAATACTTTTTATTCTGCCCTTTTGGGATGAATAAAGTTACTAGATTATAACAGATGCTAGAACAAAACCTTTGAGGACCTGTACCCAATGTGTTGCCCCAGTACAGATATATTTTATAAGCAGCTCTCGAGGTCAAAATAAGATCGTTGTGTACTGTCTGTGTATCTATTGGTGTATATAGGCTATTTTAAAACTAAAGTCTATTTAGCATAATATGTCTTTAATGCTTTGGAGGTCATGTTTTTGTGTTCTATGTAACTGAATGCCATATTTCCTCATACCAGGTTTAATTATGACCGACTTTTACAAAACCTGATGTGCTTGTTTAGTCAGGTTCCAACTGCTGTGTTTACCGGCAGGGAAATCAACAAGTTGTGCCTCCAACTCAACTCCAACACAAGAATATAGCATGGAGCCTTGAAGAATATTATTAATCCCTTTCCACCTCTCAGGAAAAATAAGTTGTAGTGAGTAGAGTCTAGCGTTGTGAAAAGTATCAAAAATCAGATACTAATCTATGCAAAAACTAATATCAAAACCAAATACTCATGTGTAAAATATAAAATTCCTATGAAGATATGAAGAAGTAGATAGACTCCTCACCAGAAAAGTTACATAGTGCAGTAGTGTAGTGTTACCACAGTACTAAAGTTACTGATTTTGCTACTAAGAAATAGACTCAACACTGATTTCGGTACCGCAATAAAAATACTTTATGTAAACATCCATTCATTTTCTTCCTCATTTTTCTTCCTCAGCAGTCCAAGCAGGGACTCCCAGACTTCCCTAACCCCAGACACGTCCTCCAGCTCCTTCGGTGGGACCCCAAGGCGTTCCCAGGCCACCCGAGATGTATGTGTGTAGACAATAGACTGCCATTTTCGTCATTAAATCATTGTACATGTGTCTTATACTTGTTCATACAGCTCAAGATCATTCTAAAGCTATTCAGGAAAGGTTCATTTCTGTTCTGTGATTTCTGTTTAATATCGGTACTTGCTTAAACGAATATCTAGTTTCAGTACTAGTTTTCGTTAGGATAACCCTGGCTACCACCCATTCTAACAATAACTACTTCCGGGAACAAGTAGATGATGGACTCGTCACCAGAAAAGTTACATAGTGCACCTTTACCCTGCATTTTCTCAGCTGGACTCACACAATCAGTTACATTGATGTCATTGGGTTGGATCATGGCTATAGGCTACAGTGTATTACATGTCATCATTCTGTCACAAACATGGCTGACACAAAGATATAACAGACAGTCCACCCTGGCGTGTATCATTTAGTGGGCCCTCTGAGCCAGCTGCACCTGTTCTTGACGATCCAGTACTTCTTTTTGCCTTTGATTGATTTCATCTTTGTTACAGCTGGGGTCGGAGTAGACACCTGGGCACAAGACACGTGACCTCTGAGTGAACCGCACACTTCAGAGCAGACTTTCTACACATTCTTCATGGTTGTTTATTATAATGTAACTTGATTTTGGTTTAAATCATTGTTTTAAAGTTGCAACAACGTTATCCTGGCTGCTCACTGATCCTGAGAGGCGGTAGCGCTGAAGACATGGGTCAGATAGACGCTGAAGACATGGGGTCCCACAGTTTGTAGAACTGAAGGACAAATTGAATGTATCACTGTATACTACTGAACTTAAACTCTATTGGGTACTATCAGCTCCGCCATTTTTTCCCAATTCAGTTTTGTAGATGGTCTCTTTTTCATGCTTTTTAATAGTTGCTGTAAGAATCATGCCATTGATTTCATATTCACAGTGAGCAGGAAGTGTGGAGTTTGTTTCCTCTCGTCTCACCAAACAAACTGGTTCTGAGCACATGACAGGTGACACTGCACATTTTACTCGTGACCTTATGATCAGCAGAAGTATTTATCTGGAGTTATTCACACCACCACTTTGACTGCTGCGTGTTTCATTGATGGATGGATGGACATTGCACTTTCCTTGTGCAATAAAGAGATTATTTAAGAGCCTAGTGTCAGATCGGTGTACTAATGTGCCACTGTAACATCGTGGTTAATCTCACGAGCATGAGTCGGGACATGGCACTGACAATGAACATGAATTAATTAATGATTAAATAGTTAAAGGACATTTATGTTCGCTGCGCTCTTACATTTTTATTTATTTTTTTATTTTATTAAGTATTATAATCACAGCTTGGGTTGCCAGTGCCCGAACTTGCCTAAGGAGAACATTTTTCTCATTCTCATTATTTGCAATACATGAAAGCTCAGACCCTCACTGAGCTGCAGAGGCTGCACTAGCACTGATTCATGACTGGCTGCATGTGCTGGAGTTTAGGCAGTGACCATTCAGATCAGAAAGAGGCATTTTAAGCATTTTTAACTGGAATTAAGCACTGAATCTTGAGAAGCAAAAAACAAATTATAATTTAAATAATACGGTCGTCATGCCCAATGTTTTTGTAATTAATAATAAACCAGACCAGACTATGTTCACATGCACACCAAGAACTGATGGAGCTTAAAGATTATTTAAAGGACATGGAAACTGCATAGAGAGAGAGACCATGATCAGAAAGAAATCAGTTGTCTGTTTAAATGTCATTTTATTAGATTCATAACACTTTTGAGTCTGTAACCACAGCCACAAACACGTCATGTTTGTGGAATTTATACTTATGGTTCCTTTAACAAACAGCACACTGACAAATATTTGTCTTTGAAGAAACAAACTAATGTAGAATAATGATAATGCTCATATTTGTGCATTTGTAAGTGTAAAGTTGTTCATTAGTTGTTTCTCTGACTAGATACATTTACGACGACTTGAATAAAAACAATCTTACAACATGGCAGACAGAAACCTGCCCTACTTCTATTTAGCGAAGGAATTTCCATTTCTGAACTTCCTGTGTCTGTTTGTCTGTTTCTTTCTTAGTTTATTTTACTTTTCTGTAAATGTAACAACTGTAAAACTAAATAAAATGTTTCTGATATAAAATCTATTTATAAAAGTATTTATTTTATACATTTTGGCATTTCTTTGGCAATGTCTTTTCACAAATACTGTCTGCTCTTTGCTAGAATCATCAAACCCATTTCAACTCAGATTGCACCTTGAAGACAAAAAGAATTGCAGCAAGAAGCATCTCTCTGGCGCCCTCTGCTGGACATATATGTGATAAACAAATACTAACAAATCACATTCAAGAACTGACTACTAAAAGAAGTACATAGGAAACACATTTAACAAATACAAGTAGAAATGATGTATTCAAAGTACATTTATTTCTACTGTAACTTGTTTGTATTATCACTACTGTCCACTTGAGGGCAGGCTTGGCTAATGTTAAAAGAAGTGCATTTATCAGCCTCGTTCATGGAATAAAGAAAATTCAAAGATAAAGCAAAAGGAATAATAAAAGGGGAAAAGCATTGAACATGTTGCGTGTAAACAGTTGAATAGTCGGAGTGACAGAACGATCGATTCGCGGCTGGGTTCTCGCAGCTGTTCTTTAATGCTTGTCACTAGGACACTTGCGTTTTTCACACCCACAACATACTTCATCTGGTTTCTACAAGACAGAGACACAGACTCATTATGATTTTACATTTCGTACATTTTAAACAACATATAAATCAATATAATGAGGGGAGACCATTGTAGTTTCTAAAAGTCAGTCTTGCACTATAAGTCTCCTTTAAGTTGATCGACAAAACAAACATTCACTTTAAAGCCACAGTATGGAACATTTTAAGCCAGAAAATTGACTAAGATAAAAGCATGTGTTTGTATTGTGGCGGTTTTGATCTGAAATGTATAAAATGAGTCAATCTATCACTCTGAGCGAGCTTGCATCTCCACAAACCTGACTCTTATGACCATGGAAATGTTGTTCCTTTGACCGTAATACTCAATAGTTTAGCATAAAACATATTTATCTGCATCAAGAATATTCCAAAGTATGGTTTTAACTTTCTATGGAGTCATGCAGGTGACAAACCCCCTTCACAAAGTTACTTACTGCAGTGTCTGAAATGTTTTATAGCCGTTATCAGTGAACAAGACAAATGAGGAAAGTACAAAAGGTGCAACATAAAACAATGGATGATAATAGTAAAATATAAACTACGATAAAATAAAAAAAAAAGGCATGATTTAAAGCAGGGGTGTCCAAACTTTTTGCAAAGAGGGCCAGATCTGGTGAGGTGAAAATGTCTTTGAACTATTAATATTAACTATTTGAACTATTTAATTATGTTTTACTTTTTATTGCAAATGGCTTTCACCTTTCAAAAACAAGATGAATGATACACAGATTATAAATATGAAAAAGTGAACATTTAAACTGTGGTTTTGATAATCACAGTAAAATAAATTAACTGAGATTTCAGAATTTATTCACCTCAGAAGGCGACAAATAACCTGCACTAATGTGAAGGGTGAAACAGATCTGACTGTAGTAAAAAAAAACAACAGTGATTTTGAGGCACAAAATGTCACACACATGAGAGTCAGTTAGTCTTGTCCTCGCACAGCTCTTGTTAAAGTTCATAACCGAGAATGTCCTGACACACAAATATATCAGGTGGTGCTCCAACAACAGTCTGGAGCTGAATGTGGACAAAACCAAGGACTTACTCATCTACACTCAGACAAATATTCCAGACCTGGCTCCCATCATCATACATGACAAGACAGTGGAACGTGTCAATCACTTCAAGTACCTTGGACTCACTTTGGACAATAAACTCACTTTTGAACAACATGTCACAGATATCCATAAACGTTCTCAACAAAGACTCCACATCCTCCGTAAGCTCCGTGCCCTCTCTGTCAGCTCACGTCTTCTGTTACTGTTGTACACTAGTATCATTCAGCCCATTCTTCTTTACTGCTCTCCCTGTTACTTTAACATGCTCTCCATCACAAACAGAAATAGGCTCATTAAGGTCACACACACAGCATCCAAAATCATCTGCCTGCCAACCCCAGACCTCTCCCTCCTTAACAATGAGGCTGTGACACGCATGGCCCGCACAGTCAGCAGGGACTCGGACCACCCGCTCCACACCCACTTTTCTTTGTTGCCCTCGGGCCGAAGGTACAGAACACTCAGGTGGAAGCGGGCACGCTTCAGCAAAAGTTTTGTCCCCTCTGCCATTGCTGCTCTCAATAATGTGTAACTTTCTTATTGTGTGCTGTCTGTCTTTGTCCTTGTGTATGATCAATGTTGTAATGTTTTTCTCCATGTGTGAACAGAGTTTGTGGAAACAAATTTCCCCTCGGGGACAATAAAGGTCTATCTATCTATATCGAACCAAACAAACTCAGCATTTTCTCATTTCTTTAATCCCGTCTTTATCATGCTCTGTGGGGCCTCTGATCTGCTGCCATCTTCTGGTGAAATATAACATTGCTTGTACATGTGTATTTTACGCTGATCAACAGTGCTGAGGGGCCACACATAATTATTTTTATTCCAGAGGCTGTGGGCGAGTAGAAATTTGTACACAGGCCGCAATCGTCTCCGGGCAGTACTTTGGGTATGCCTGCATTAAAGTGATAGTATGTAATTTTCTAGAGGTGGAAAGTCAACTGTATGATTCCATGGAAATAAGTTAAAACATTCACGTTCACATTTTGAACATTCTCCATGCAGATAGATACGTTTTATACCAAACTGTAGGATATTACCACCAAAGGAACAACATTTCCACAGACAAACACAGAGTAAGAGTCAGGTTTGTGGAGATGCAAGCCCGCTCACAGTTTTTCAGAGCAATAAAAACATGCTTTTATTTTAGTCTATCTTTTACAAAAATGTTGCATACTTTGGTTTTAAGATAACAGAACCCTTACACATACAATTATGAAAAGAAATCTATATTCTAAAACAGGCTTTTTATTTGCAAAGTAGTTAAAAGATTCAAAATGGCCTCTTGGCTATTCTCGTAAACATTGTCTTCTTCTTTTCACTACCACCAAATGTCCATAATAGCTGTGTGTTATACAGTTATTATGTATTTTTATTCATCATGTCATATCTCTGGATGTGTGCGCTCACCTTGTCAGAGAACTGGTTGATGCCCATCCACCAGGTGTGTTTTCCCTCGTCGGCCTCCTTGTTGTGGGCTTCAACCTTCTTCAGTGACGTCTCCCAAAGCCCTCTGCGGACCTTATCTTCCTCCTGTTACATCCACAGTGCTGAAGAGCTCAGAAACAAGTCCAAAGTGTAATCATTTATGGTGTATAGAAGAAACAGTTACTAACCTGGTCATATACTTTTCCGAACTTTTTCTTGTATTCTTCCCATTGTTTGTCCAAGTCGGCCATCTTTAAAGTCTACACAGGCTCTGCAACAAAACAGGCTAAAGATAAGAGTGACGCTCAAGTTTGGTAACAAGGCCGGCAGAGGGGCTTCATTTTAAATCTTGATATTTGGTTTAGCTGGTCTAGAGCTGCTGTCACTATGTTCATTGGTGCATTTCCATTACATTGTTCTGGTTACTCAATAAAACTCCTGCAGTTGCTGTCACACAATCCCTGCATGCACCTCCAAACCCCAAACAGGCAGTGGTCACGGCGAGGGCTGTGCAAAAATATAGAAATATCGATATATTGTATCGTTTCATTTAATGATACAGTATCGATATCGTGGGCTGCTGTATCGAGATATCATCAAGAGTATTTTGTTTGTATACTTTACCAATTTATTCCGTCACAGCACTATTGTGTGGTTTAGACAAAAGAAACTTATTTATGCAGAACATTTGATATTTGATTCACCGTTTTATTATATTAACTTTGGTTTAACACTTGGTTTAAGACTTTTAGTATCACCTTTGTGTTTTAGTAGATATGTTGTGATCCTTCAGAGCTGTTAAACTGCACATGTCCCTGTTATATGTAAATGTGGAGCTCATATAAGCTGTGCATGAGTAATACTGGCCAACGGAACAGTCTGATGTGGGGTTTTTTTTATGCACAGAACAAAATGCACTGTTAGGTTTATTCACCTCCAATACATGGAAGATAAATAAAATAAAAATTCTAATTAATTAGTTTATTTATTTTTTGTGAAAATGGAGCTGATCATTAAGTCCAAGAGCCTTTATTTTTCACTGAATCGTATCGAAGCAATTTGAAATATATTGTATCGTATCGACAGTGCACTGTAATGAGATACCGTTAACTTCTTAATGATGCCCAGCCCTAGAATTCCCACAGCAACAAATACTGTCGGCTGTAAGGAACAAACTTTGTGGGAGTTTCAGAAATTGTGGATTATTGTTGTGCGCCGGGATGTAGCCTAGGCATTATCAAGTATAAAAGAAAACCTGATTTAAAGGATATATATGATTCCAAGTCAACCTTTGAACCTTGTTATTTGTTAGGGAGTGGGTCCACAAATTTGCCATATTAATCCCATGTGTTAAAGTCCTTTCAGCTGACAGTCACACATCTGAATAATGACTGTGACACCACTTACTGAGGCTCTTGTGGTGATTTCACTCTTATTTATACTGACAGAGAAGATGTTGAACTTAATGCCGGTTTTTCTAAGCTGTGTCGCCCCCTACTGGCTTGTGGCGTCCTTTACATGCGTGCCATCATATCCACCTGCCCACTTTTATTTCGAACTGCTACTGACAGGTCGGATCTATTGTAGCTCTCATTCATTTCAAAGGAGAACTAGAGAAAAGTCTTGTCCCTAATATATGATATAAAGAAGGTTGATTTGTGTAAAATGTTGAGTGTTCATGTGCGCCAACAAGCCAACAATGCATCCTTTGTCTGAGAGGATTTAAAATGGGTTTGAAATCTGTAAAGTTTGTTTGGAATCAGGTGAGCAGAGGTTGGGATTAAAACTTAACACTGTGCCTGCGAGTCTAGTCATTAATAGAAATGTTCAGTACCATTTACATATTTCAAAGTACAATGTCATCAACAGGAAAAAACTATCCGTCGCCCCACATCTGGCAGTATGACATCATTACACTCTAGGATCTATACACACCAATAGTGTCAGAATACTTTAGGACTTTTTAACCTTAGTAGTAGATGATAAAAGAAAAATGTAAAATCTGTCAACTGGACAAAAACGTTGTAGGAGTGAAGACGTTTTGCTGCTCATCTTCAGTTCTGGACAGATTGCTGGTGGACACTCCCTTATATCTATCTGAAGAGAAGCTCAAAACACATATTATTTACAGTTTATGTGTTTAGGCTAGGTCTTAGGATACCTTAACTGTGCACTGTGTCTGAGCTCTACTTAGCATAGTCATTCAAGCCCCGCATGAGTGATTTCACACCTGTTAGAATCCTGTCTTGCCTTATTGTTTTCTTCTCTTTTATCTGTCTCGATTTGGGTCTGAGGATGGAGTTATAGATCAGGGGATAGATCTGCATCACCTTCACTCCTACAACTACACTCCAGTTGATAGATTATATATATTTCTTTCATTATGAGTCAGCCCTGGATGACTTAGGGGTTACACAGATATCTTAGCAGCTGACATGTTAAACTCTCCATTCATTTAACATTAGGCTAGCTGCTCTTGACTAACACCTAGCATAAGGATCAGTGCTAGCATGTCCAGACAGAAACAACACCTCACATCCAGTATATAAGGTATTTACTTTAACACTGTGTGAGCTTATAGGCTTACATAAAGGAGAGAAAGCATAGTTTTCCTACCTTAATACAAAACTGCAGTGCTGTCCCTTGTCCAGAGTCCTGTGAGATGATTTGTCATGATTTCCAGGAAGCACATTTGTAGCAGAGCTCTGAAGGGGGAGTGGTCAGCCTCTGTGTGTTTTCCCAGCAGAGAAGTGATGGCAGAATTGTCTGGAAACTGGGGCCGTCAAAGTGAGGAGTTTACTGCCGAAACTACAAGGGCAGCAGCAGCAAAGGAGGTTTGACATGTTGCATAATCCTGAATTTGACATTAAAGCAAATAAAAACCTGCTCAAACACGTGTATCTGAAAGCAAAGATGGAAAAAGACGAAGTTTAAATTCTGTCAGCTGGACAAATCGTTGTAGGAGTGAAGATGTTTCGCTGCTCATTCAAGTCGCTTCTTCAGTTTTACAAACATGTCGGTCTGATTTTGATCCTAGAATAATAATATAACAATAATCCTTAGAGCTATATTGAGGATTATTAGTTGAGTAATCCAAGCTATAGAGGGAGGCAAGGAAAGAGAAATGAGACACGGCCAGAGACTCCCCCTCTCCTTCTCGTTGCCAAATCACATGCTCAGTGAGCGGTTCAAGTTCAGGTTAACTATTTATTGCACCGAGACCAGTCACGAGAAGTAATTTTGAAATGAAATATACACCAGAAGAAAGTATAGATGATAAACCTAAAGACAGAGGTCAGTATTTACTCAGTAGTTACATTTACTTGAGTGACTTTTTAAAGAAATTGTACCTTTCAGAGTACTTTTCTAGCAGCATACCTTTACTCCTACTTGAGTAACAGTGTAACAGTACTCACACTTTTACTTTTTTTTTTTAAACTGTCCTACAAGTGACAAAAGCTTCATGTATCACCATATTAAATTATTTGAACATTTATGTTTCTTGCACCGCTGCTTCCGATATGATTTTGTTTTTCTCATCATCTGTCTTTTGAAAATTTACTCTTACTTGGACATTTCTCAGACCACTACTTTGTACTTTTACTTCTAATATAATTATTTGAAGTAACATTACTCTTACTTGAGTACAGTTTTTGGCTACGCTACCCACATCTGCTCATGATAAAAATATCTATAGCGATGATCCTGACTGGCCACACACAAAAAAAAGCCTGATATTCAAATTGTTGTTGGTCATAAGCTCGATTTGAAGTTACTGCTCCCTTAAAGCATAACAGGAAATTACCAGAGCAGCTGTGATCACTGAGTAATCACACTGTTTTAGTATCATGATGCACACGCTCTACTCGACTGACACAACTGAGCCACTGATCTGTTCCCGTTCTATGTAATATTTTCAGTACTTTTCCCTTTCAACATATATATTTGTTCAATTGTTATAAACTGTTAACTGCTATGGCAACAGCTATGGCAAATTTTTAATAATATTTAAGTGTCCACCATGTTCGGTTTCACACTGAATAGCCTTTTTGCCGAACATTTGAAGCATTTATTGTCTGAGGTTTATTCACAAAACACCTTTTCTTTAAGATAGCCCCACAGGAAGAAATCAGGACTAGTCAGGTCTGTGGAGATCACATACTGCCCCCTGTCTTCGAAAAACACTTATCATTCCTTTAATGGCATTTACACTTGGGGCATCTCTGGTATTAAAATGTCGACGGTAACACCGCTGGGTTTCTGAATTTGACCCATGTGACTCAAAGCACCACTGTACAATGAGGGTTTGTTCCTCAGTGCTGTATTTGCTCATATTAATGTCAGAAAGGTAGTTCTAAATGCTCTGAAAAAGTAAAAGAAAAATATTTAGAAACAAAAGAGTTATGAATTTTTTTCAGCTGTCAGTGACTTTTGGGCCACCTTGTATCTTACATCTAAAAAGAGTCCATGTCAGGATTTTTTGTAAAAATCACTTTTATCAAGACTGAAACAAAAAACAGGTAATAGTACTTGAAATCAACTGTATGTTTTATGAGGTATGTAAAAATGTCGGTCATGTCTTATTATGTTTGCAAATATACATCCATCCTCAGGTCCGTCCAGCACTTTGGAGCAATGAGTGTTGGGCAAAAATAGGACGATACAGTTGTGCAGACTCCTCATGTGAACCATCTACCGCTCTTCTCGATTGCATACATGCTTATTTCGATTAAACATAGTCTATTTGGAAGTTTAGCCCCAATAATTCCACCAATAATTGTTCCAGTTGAGAGGCAGAGAAAAACCACAGCCCACTTGCCGTTCAGCTTCAGTCTGTAATGAGATACAGGCAGTGTTAAGGTTGAACAATTTAGGGAAAAAAATATGTAATTGTGATTTTTCAGACAGTTTTTTTTCTTCTAGATTTGCAATTTATGTTTTAATAATCCGATCCTATTCAAAGTTTGCATTTTGTACCCGAAAGAATTGACAAAAAGGCTGAAATATGAACTGACAAACTAATACAAGAAACACATTTGTACAGATCTAAACTACAGTTTTTATGCAGAAAAAAGACATAATATTGTTATTGGAGGAAATGATGGTAAAATGTGATTTGCTAATTGCGTCCATTCAGTTGAAATTACATTACTTTTTTTTTCTGGGAAAATTTACAATTGCGAAACAGCTCACAGAAAATCTTAAACAGCATTTTAGTTTTCCAAAACCAAATTTCATCTCAGCAAAATGTGGTTTTACTTTCAAAACTGATCAATCATCTCCCAAAAACAAGTTTCACTGAGGCTCACACTTTCCACACAGAAATACAGGACTGGATGCTGTTTTTTTTACTGTCTAAAACCAGTCTGTGTTGTATTATGTAAAATATACAGTTTAAAAATAAATCTACATACACAGTTCAAACATGTTTATGCTGAAGAAAACTGAAACTTTTGTAATATGTAATGTGTTCTTGAAAATCAGACCTTTACACATGTTCTCACTGTATAAACTGTATGTATGTGCTCTCTGCTTAGGCCCTACTCATTCAGAAGATTCAGAAGAACTCATTTAAATGCTCAGAAATTGTATTTTTTTCTGTTCTGTTTGAGTTTCTAATCTGAAAGTGACAGTGTTAGGACCAACAGGCCTGAATTCACTGAGGACTATGTGAACCGATGAAAACTGTGCCAAATGATTTGAGTTGTGCCCCTGTCAGATACAACAGTTATCTTGTCAGCCTGTAGCCCGCAACTGCTAATCAAGGAGCTTTTTTCACACCTGAGGAAAGATGCAAAGAAACATCCAGGCCCCATGTGTAACTCACCATGTCGCTGAACTTGGTCATGCCCAGCGTGTACGTGTGCAGTCCCAGATCTGCCTCTCTGTTGTGTGCTTCCACCATCCTGTGTGACTCCTCCCACAGGGCTCTGCGCATGGCCTCCTCTTCCTTACACCAACAACAGTAGTTACAGCGACTTCATTTTCTTTTACAGTATTTTTTGTACACAAATTAAAAATATGAATAATTGCAATTTTGACCAAGTGCATTTTCAGAGTTAACTTTATATCAAGGGTAAGAGGAAAAAAACCAAAACATCATCAATTAGTAATATTATTATTATTTAAATGAGAGAAAGACTTTCATTTTTGGCACTGACCGGTCCACTGTACACTCTCTCAAATTTCTTCTTCCATTCTTCGAACTGGGCATCTAGATGGACATTACGCACTGGACAAGTCAGCACTGACGAGACGAGCAGCAACAAGCACAGCTGGACCAGCATCTTGTAACAGAAAAACATCTAAATGTTTAGATCAGATAGTTAGTTTTGATTGTAAATTTAAAACAACTTTAGTTTAGCTTCACAGATCACTGTGGTGTCCGGGCTCTGATCCTGTCCTCAGAGAAAACCTGGTTTATATAATTGGATATGATGAAACTGGCTATTGCATCATCAAAATTGTCTAGAATGGCAAATATTTACAAAGCTGATCTGGTTTCACCTGGTGAAAAGTGAAAGTAGAGCCTGTGTCTGCTGACACTACAACCAGTGAGCGAGAGTTTCAGTGATGGATCAGTGAGCTGGCAGAATGCAGCACCCTCCTGTTCAGAGCAACCACGGAGGGGAAAATAATGCTCACAGTGTCCCAATGTCCCATTCTTTGTGATATTTCACAAAAAGAATACAGGGATATATCGAAGAAAGCTGCTGCCTGGGACCTTGTTGGTGCTAGAGTTAACATAACGGATAAATTTGTGTGTATATTTGTAAACTGAGCAAACTTTATGTGGGCTGTAGCCAACGTTAATGTATTCATCATAAAAAAAAATTTAAAAAAAAGAAAGATTTATATTTCAAACAAATGACTCAATCCTAATGTACAAAAATATTATTATGTAACCTTATGACATTAAACAAAAAGACAATTTGGAAATGATTTGAATGTTTATGTTCAAAGATAAATGCACATTTTTCATGCACAATGCAGAATGGGTTTTCAGATTATACAATTATACACGTACTATCAATCCCATCATCTTAGCCCTTAAATCTCACTATATATAGGAAACACTAACAACTATAATCTACATTTTAACAATAATCATCACATCCTCATCTGTACTAATGTATTAGCTTACAGAATGCTGTAATGCCCTGATGCTCATTGCCATAGACTGATAAACCAAACAAATTGCTGCAGAAAGTATAGTCAATAAACAATAATATTTAAGTTAATTTATGTAAAACCCTAAAGCAAGATTATCTCAAAAACTATGTACAATATTGTTAAATATTAAACATGTGGTAATTGGTTCCTGTCTATAATGAGTCATAGAAGTCATTCATTTAACTTCTACAGCTCAAATCCTAAAATAGCAAAATGTTCCCAGTTATTACAAAAATATAAATAAAATAAATAAATATTAACCCCTAAAAGCTTTGTTCTATCTAACATGTATTGAACGATAAGTCGATATAGTAATTATCATGACAGAACTACACACATGTGACAAATTTGTAAAAAGGCGCCCCTGAGTGGAGAGAATACCAAAGGCATTCTCCATGACTCTCCTTGCGAAAGGCAGTAGTTTCATTCATCACCGGTACATAAGGCCCCTGCTCTTCTGCACCCTGTAATAGTAGGTCTTCACGTATCCCCAGTGTCTCTGCCTTCAAGAGATTTCCCCGGGGAGACTACGAGAGAATGGCCCCATCATTATACATTATTCCACTAATGTTGTCACTTCCTAAACAGACGGGCTCCGAGCTGCTCCAGCCGCTGTCACTCCACTGCTCCCTATGGATCCTCCATATCTCACAAACTAGCCCTGAAACTAGCTCACTGTTAGATTAAATGACATCGAGTCATTTGAGTCACTTTTGTTGAAAGTTGGTGTTACTGTAGTCGTCTCCTCAGGTGTCTGATTCCATGGATTTGTAATATTTTATGCAGCGTCGGCCGTGGTCCTCAGGACACATGGGCAAGTCTCTAAAACAAGCGGCTGGCCTCTCCGGTTGTAAGGCAAGGCAAGTTTAATTGTATTGCACAATTCGTTCACAAAGTAATTCAAAGTACAGAATATGAAATACATTAAAATCACAATACAACAAATCAAAACATAAATAATCACAAATAATCATCAGAAAAATAACATTAAAAGAGTAGAGTGCAGAATAAAAACATCTCAATCATATGCACAGCTAAACAGAACCATTTTGAGCCTGGATTTAATTAGCTGCTGTTTTAGTTGCAGCTGTTTAAATGTGGAGTCAGTGTTTCAGTTTCCTGCAGCTAAAACCTGGAACAGTCTGAAGATGTGAGACAGGCCTCGACTTTGACAATGTTTAAACCCAGGCTCAAAACACTTCTGTTTAACTGTGCATATGACTGAAAGGTTTTTAGTTTTTTTTCCTGTACTTTTCTCTTTTAATGTTAAATAATCAAAAATAATCATCATAAAATTATGTTTTGATTTGTTGTATTTTAATGTCTTTTTTAAAGCACTTTGAATTACTTTTTGTCCTATAAAAATGAACTTGCCTTGCCTGCACAAAACTGAAACACTGATTCTCCATGTTTAGTCCTGACTCTGGGCACCAGCAGGAGGCTGGTCCCTGAAGTCCTCAGAGTGTGAGATGGTTCATATGGCACTAATATGTTGGAGATGTACTTTGTTGCTAGGCCATGGAGAGACTTGTTCACAAACAGAGCTGATTTAAAGTCTATTCTCTGAGCCACAGGAGCCAGTGCAGAGACCTGAGCACAGGGCACATGTGTGAAGTACTTCCTGGTTCTAGTCAGGACCCGAGCAGCACCGTTCTGGATGTACTGCAGCTGCCTTAAGGCTCGTTTGGAGAGGCCAGTGAGCAGGTCGTTACAGTAGTCTAACCTACTGGAGACAAATGCATGGATAAGTCTCTTTAAGTCTAGTTTTGACAGTTTACCTTTGATATTTGCAATGTTTTTTAGATGCTAAAAATCTGCAGATATTATTAATGTGGCTGTTAAAGTTCAAGTCTGAGTCCATTATTACTCCTACATTTCTAGCCTGATTTGAAGGTTTTAAAGAGCGAGACTGTAGGTGACTGTTGACTTCAGTCTTGTCTGAGTTTAGCTGAAGAAAGTTGTTTTGCATCCACACACTGATCTGTTGGATGCAGTGGCAGAGAGAATCCACTGGTCCATATTCACCTGCTGCCAGTGAGACATAGATCTGAGAGTCATCTGCAGAGTTGTGATAGGACACATTGTTGTTGTGTATTAACTGGCCTAACAGCAGCATGTACAGATTAAACAACAAGGGTCCCAAAATTGACCCCTGGGGCACCCCACAGCGCAGGGACATTTTATGTGAGACACATTTTCCAATTTCAAGTACTCCCTGTTTTCTAGATAGGATTAGAACCAGTTTAGTGCAGTACCAGAGATGTCCACTGAGTCCTCTAGTCTCTGTAAGAGGATCCCATGATCCACAGTGTCAAAGGCAGAACTCAGATCTAACGGGATCAATACTGAGACTTTGCCTGCATCAGTGTTCAGGCGAATGTCATTTGTCACCTTGATAAGAGCCGTCTCAGTGCTGTGGTGGGTCTAAAACCTGACTGGAAAACATCAAAAGAGTTGTTCATTGGGGAAAGTTAATAAGCTGTTGGTAAACAATCTTTACAGGGAGATTTAAAACGGCAGATTTCAATATATTGTGGCATCAAGACTGCTCTTCTTTAGGAGAGGCTTGATAACCGCAGTTTTCAAAGCTCTTGGGAATGTTCCAGATTGAAGTGACATATTAACTATGCAAACAAGTGGTGACAGCAAACTGTTGAGCACAGACTTTATAAATTTAGTGGGTAACACATGGAGGCAGCATGTAGATGAACTCAGACTGGTGACGATCTCTTGGACAGTTTTGTCAGTTACAGGTGCAAAGTGAGGGCTAAGTGTATAGGTGAGTGCTGGGTTGTTATTTGCGTTGTGGAAATGATGGCACTTTTAATGCCTTGAACTTTGTCATTAAAGAATACTGCAAACTCATTGCACTTAGATGTAGAAATTAGTTCTAATGGCAACAAAGCTGAAGGGTTTGTTAATCTGTTTATTGTTGCAAACAGGACATGAGAGTTGTTACTGCAACGTCTAATGTCAGAAAAATACCTCTCCTCTGTTCTGCATAAACTGTGATTTTACATGTACATCTTTTCTCTGTGGTGTCCAGAACATTCAAAACACTCAGTCACAGTTTAACAAATCATCAACATTAGACCATGAGGCATTTTCAAAGTGAATCATTTCCATGAACAGTTCACCTGTTCCATCATTTATGTGTCTCCTTCGAACAACTGCAGGATCAGCCGCTGGTTTGGGAATAACAGACAGGTCAAAGAAGACACAGAATTGATCAGACAGAGCAACATCCACCACGCTGACATTTGAAATATTTACTCCTTTTGTAATGAGCAGGTCCAGAGTGTGTCTCTGTTGTGGGTGGGCTCCTGACATGAGTCAGACCAAAGGTTTCAAAGACAGAACTGAGCTCTTTAGTGTTTCTGTCAAACACATTATTCACATGTTCATTAAAATCACCTGTAATGACTAAACCATCAAAGTCTGTGCATACGACTGAAAGCATCTCAGTAAAATCATCAATAAAACTGAAATCAGTGCTGAGGAGGTTTGTATATAACTAAGTAGAGAATGGAGGGGGATTGTTTTATCTCCATTTTAAAGGAAACATACTCAAAAGATGAAAACACCCCAAATGAGAATCTGTGAGTAACTAAATTATCTTGCACACACACCTCCAGCCTTTTTGTTTGCTCATGTTTCAGATTCATACTTGAAGTCGGGTGGGGTTGATTCCAGTACAATTGCATTTTCTGTGTTTTTGTCAAGCCATGTTTTGGTTAAAAACATAAAGTCAAGATTAAAAGAGGAAATAAAATCATTAACTAAAAATGATTTGTTACATAAAGATCATTGAAAAAGAAAACAATATATGTTGAAATTGAGTGAAAAAGAAAAGGTTTACTCCCTGGTTTAGTCTTGGTTTAGTCCTGGTTTAGTATTGGTTTAGTCCTGGTTTAGTCCTGGTTTAGTCCTGGTTTAGTCCTGGTTTAGTCTTGGTTTAGTCTTGGTTTAGTCCTGGTTTAGTCTTGGTTTAGTCCTGGTTTAGTCCTGGTTTTTAGTCCCTGGTTTAGTCCTGGTTTAGTCCTGTTTTCCTGGTTTAGTCCTGGTTTAGTCCTGGTTTAGTCTTGTTTTAGTCTTGGTTTGGTCCCTGGTTTAGTCCTGGTTTAGTATTGGTTTAGTCTTGGTTTAGTTTGGTCCCTGGTTTAGTCCTGGTTTAGTCCTGGTTTAGTCCTGGTTTAGTCCCTGGTTTATGTTGAAATTGAGTGTGTAAAAAGTATTAAAATAAAAGTTTTCTGATACTTCAGTTTAACACAATAGTAAATAACTGATTACAAGTAAAAGTTTTAAATGGGTTGTAAGTTTTTGTGTGTTGGACTTGACAATAACTGAATCAGGTGCTACTTTATAGAAATCTATTTTTGAACATTGGTGCATTTTTGTGGAGCTGAGACCTTACATAAATATATAACTTTCACAAAAGTAGAAAGCTTGGTTTTGTCATAGATTTGCTTTACTAAAATACTTTACTGGAAATCTACAATGTGAACAAATACACACTGTTTGATGTCTGTGGACTTCAGACCATGTGGAATAAAAAAATCTGTTGTAAATATTTACTATTCGAGAAGATTCTGATGTAGTGGTAAAAGAAGAGCCCTCCTCTGTACTGTACTATCTCTTATATAAATCTGTGCAGAGCTCCTGACCAGAAGCAGAGAGGCTACAGAGGTCGACGAGGAAGGTACGTGTCACTTTTCACTAAACTGTGACCTGAATATGTGATTATTTACTTATGACGTTTTAGGGTACATTCACTCTTGACGTTAGCTGGTCCTGAATTGAACCCATTTTAGTCCTGGTGTAGACCTGGTTTAGTCCTGGTTTAGTCCTGGTTTAGTCCTGGTTTAGTCCTGGTTAAGTCCTGGTTTAGTCCTGGTTTAGTCCTGGTTTAGTCCCTGGTTTAGTCCTGGTTTAGTCCTGGTTAAGTCCTGGTTTAGTCCTGGTTTAGTCCTGGTTTAGTCCTGGTTTAGTCATGGTTTAGTCATGGTTTAGTCCTGGTTTAGTCCTGGTTTAGTCATGGTTTAGTCATGGTTTAGTCCTGGTTTAGTTCTGGTTTAGTTTTGGGTTTAGTCTTGGTTTAGTCCTGGTTTAGTCACGGTTTAGCCCTGGTTTAGTCCTGGTTTAGTCCTGGTTAAGTCCCTGGTTTAGTCCTGATTTACTCCTTGGTTTAGTCCTGGTTTAGTCCCTGGTTTAGTCCTGGTTTAGTCCTGGTTTAGTCATGGTTTAGTCCTGGTTTAGTCCTGGTTTAGTCCTGGTTTAGTCCTGGTTTAGTCCTGGTTTTGTCATGGTTTAGTCATGGTTTAATCATGGTTTAGTCCTGGTTTAGTCCTGGTTTAGTCATGGTTTAGTCATGGTTTAGTCCTGGTTTAGTTCTGGTTTAGTTTTGGGTTTAGTCTTGGTTTAGTCCTGGTTTAGTCCTGGTTTAGTCATGGTTTAGCCCTGGTTTAGTCATGGTTTAGTCCTGGTTTAGCTCTGGTTTAGTCATGGTTTAGCCCTGGTTTAGTCATGGTTTAGCCCTGGTTTAGTCCTGGTTTAGTCCTGGTTTAGCCCTGGTTTAGTCATGGTTTAGTCCTGGTTTAGCCATGGTTTAGTCATGGTTTAGTCCTGGTTTAGTCCTGGTTTAGTTTTAGGTTTAGTCCTGGTTAAGTCTTAGTTTAGTCCTGATTTAGTTTTTTCGTTTTAGTCCTGGTTTAGTTTTGGGTTTTGTCCTGGTTTAGTCCTGGTTTAGTCCTGGTTAAGTCCCTGTTTAGTCCTGATTTACTCCTTGGTTTAGTCCTGGTTTAGTCCCTGGTTTAGTCCTGGTTTAGTCCTGGTTTAGTCATGGTTTAGTCCTGGTTTAGTCCTGGTTTAGTCCTGGTTTAGTCCCTGGTTTAGTCCTGGTTTAGTCCTGGTTTAGTCATGGTTTAGTCATGGTTTAGTCATGGTTTAGTCCTGGTTTAGTCCTGGTTTAGTCATGGTTTAGTCATGGTTTAGTCCTGGTTTAGTTCTGGTTTAGTTTTGGGTTTAGTCTTGGTTTAGTCCTGGTTTAGTCCTGGTTTAGTCATGGTTTAGCCCTGGTTTAGTCATGGTTTAGTCCTGGTTTAGCTCTGGTTTAGTCATGGTTTAGCCCTGGTTTAGTCATGGTTTAGCCCTGGTTTAGTCCTGGTTTAGTCCTGGTTTAGCCCTGGTTTAGTCATGGTTTAGTCCTGGTTTAGCCATGGTTTAGTCATGGTTTAGTCCTGGTTTAGTCCTGGTTTAGTTTTAGGTTTAGTCCTGGTTAAGTCTTAGTTTAGTCCTGATTTAGTTTTTTCGTTTTAGTCCTGGTTTAGTTTTGGGTTTTGTCCTGGTTTAGTCCTGGTTAAGTCCCTGGTTTAGTCCTGATTTACTCCTTGGTTTAGTCCTGGTTTAGTCCCTGGTTTAGTCCTGGTTTAGTCTTGGTTTAGTCCTGGTTTAGTCCCTAGTTTAGTCCTGGTTTAGTCCTGGTTTAGTCTTGGTTTAGTCCTGGTTTAGTCATGGTGTAGTCCTGGTTTAGTCCTGGTTTAGTCCTGGTTTAGTCTTGGTTTAGTCATGGTTTAGTCCTGGTTTAGTCCTGGTTTAGTCCTGGTTTAGTCCCTGGTTTAGTCCTGGTTTAGTCCTGGTTTAGTCCTGGTTTAGTCATGGTTTAGTCATGGTTTAGTCATGGTTTAGTCCTGGTTTAGTCATGGTTTAGTCCTGGTTTAGTCATGGTTTAGTCCTGGTTTAGTTCTGGTTTAGTTTTGGGTTTAGTCTTGGTTTAGTCCTGGTTTAGTCCTGGTTTAGTCATGGTTTAGCCCTGGTTTAGTCATGGTTTAGTCCTGGTTTAGCTCTGGTTTAGTCATGGTTTAGCCCTGGTTTAGTAATGGTTTAGCCCTGGTTTAGTCCTGGTTTAGTCCTGGTTTAGCCCTGGTTTAGTCATGGTTTAGTCCTGGTTTAGCCATGGTTTAGTCATGGTTTAGTCCTGGTTTAGTCCTGGTTTAGTTTTAGGTTTAGTCCTGGTTAAGTCTTAGTTTAGTCCTGATTTAGTTTTTTCGTTTTAGTCCTGGTTTAGTTTTGGGTTTTGTCCTGGTTTAGTCCTGGTTTAGTCCTGGTTAAGTCCCTGGTTTAGTCCTGATTTACTCCTTGGTTTAGTCCTGGTTTAGTCCCTGGTTTAGTCCTGGTTTAGTCTTGGTTTAGTCCTGGTTTAGTCCCTAGTTTAGTCCTGGTTTAGTCCTGGTTTAGTCTTGGTTTAGTCCTGGTTTAGTCATGGTGTAGTCCTGGTTTAGTCCTGGTTTAGTCCTGGTTTAGTCTTGGTTTAGTCATGGTTTAGTCCTGGTTTAGTCCTGGTTTAGTCCTGGTTTAGTCCTGGTTTAGTGAATATGTAAGTGTAAGTGTAAGTGCCTGATAAATTCTTTTCAGATTTAGTGTTAGACAAAAATAATCCACCAACTACATTGTTTTCACAGACTTGTTTAATTATAAAGTTATAGTATGAACAACATCATGGTGTGGGCACTACTTTACTATGACTACAACTTAAATAGGGTAAAGTCCACTTTTTGGAGCTTTCTACCATGTTATAACATTGTTCCTTTATCAAAAACATGCCTGAAGAGGTTTTAGATGCCTCCATGCATGTTTGAGTAATTTAGCGATCTCTCTCAGGTTCTAAAGTTCTAAAGTGAAATACATGTACCTATGTCGTCAACACTGAAAAATCCATACAAAATACAGGGACAATTTATATGCAAAAACATTTTCTGGTAGTTTAAACCTTAATTTAACAAAAGAGAGGTGTTGTGATGTATTATTCATATATTCATGTCCTTTATATACAAGTCTAATCATGACTATTGTACATTTTAGAGTAGTTTTGGCCCTTGTTTAGTTGCGAGGTAACAGTTATGAAATCAGCTCTGCTCATGTCCAACCATGAAGTAAAATTATAAATGTTACAAAAACTTGAAAATACACTATTATATTTAGTGAAATCTTAAATGTAAACTATGTTAACTATGTTTTAGTCAAATGAGTAGTCTGTCATATGCACTTTTATTGTTCATTGTTCATTGTGTCTTAATGTAGACCTGACCTGGTCTTGTTCTAGTCCAGGTTTAGTCCCAGTTTGAAGTGAAGTGTCCCTCTCGGTGTATGTTTCAGTGTTGCAGAATGCAGCTGGTTCACCTGTGCACACTGCTGCTCATCAGCTCAGTGCTGAGTCTCCCAGTGGCAGACAGAGACCTGGACAAAGAGTTTGAAGAATGGAAGAAGAAGCATAACAAAGTGTACATCTCACCGGTCAGTGTCAGACATTTCTCCCCAACCTTTTCCAAATGAATTCTTCTTTTTTTTGATACATGAATGATTCTTTTCAGTGCTTGCTGTTTTAATCAACATCATCAAAATAAAATAGAAATCTCCAGAAATGTTATTACAGTAATATAATTTCTTTTTTTTAAGAAAAGCTGTAGTTATTATTCATTATTACTTATTTGTGGTGCCTGGTGACTGGTTTCTGTTGTGTTCTCCTGTTGTTTTTCTGTACCAGTTTTTGATAATACTTGGGATTTATTCTTTGGCAGTAATAAACATTGTACAAATTGATAATGCTTTTGTTACTGTTTATACAGAAACAACTGACCCATTAAAATCTTCAGTATTTCCTATAATTCTTAAGTTATACCAAATTTTAGCAGTAGATAAACTGAACCTTCAGAGATTTTTGGCAATATATACGGTTATAATTGTTCACTTACACTTGAACTTATCACTTTGTAAATTAGGGGAAGTAAAAATGACCTAATTTGTAAAAATAATGTTTTTTAAGTGTCCACCATTTTCAGTTTTGCACTGAATAGCTCTATCCAACACACTTTGTTTAACATTTGAAAACATTTCTGGTCTTATGGCTCTTATTTGATCCTCGATATTACGTTTAAGTCATTTATTGTCTGAGATTTATTCACAAACACCTTTTCTTTAAGACAGAGCCACATGAAGAAATCAGGACTAGTCAGGTCTGTGGAGATCACATACTGCCCCCTGTCTTTGAAAAACACTTATTATTTCTTTAATGACATTTACACTTGGGGCATCTCTGGTATTAAAATGTTGACGGTAACACCGCTGGGTTTCTGAATTTGACCCAAGTGACTCAAAGTACCACTGTACAATGAGGGTTGTTCCTCGGTGCTGTATTTGCTCATATTAATGTTGGAAGGGTCGTTCTAAATGCTCTGAAAAAATAAAATAAAAATATTTAGAAACAAATGAGTTATGATTTTTTTTTTCAACTGTCAGTGAGTTTTTGTACATAATATCTGTGTGTGTCAGGAGGAAGAGGCGGAGCGCAGGGCCATCTGGGAGGAGTCACGCAAACGGGTGGAGGCCCACAACAAGGAGGCCGATCAGGGTCTGCACACGTTCTGGACGGGTCTGAACCAGTTCAGTGACCAGGTGAGTCACAGACAGTGGAAAGTTTTCACTCCATGAAACTCCTGGAAGCACCCCAGAAATAAATGGATAACAGGCCTTGTTCAATTTAAAGCCATAGTATGCCACTTTTTTGCCATATAAAGTCATGTTTTTCCATTGTGGATGTTTTCATTACTCTGAAAAACACACGTCCTTACTGTGACAAGGCTTGCATCTCCACAAATCTGACCCTCAAGCCCTTTACAAACATGTTTGTTCAGAAAGACTTGAGCTTGCCCAGATGCCGCTTTTCTCACTCGGAGGTGATACTTCCCGAGCCCTAGTGCAGACTGCGGGTCGGACGACAGTTTGTCCAGAGCAGGAGCGGCTCTGTGTGTGCCACGATCTTTTGTTTCATTTTTATTTATTATTTAAGGTGCGTGTTGTATTGAGAAAACCTGCTGAAAATATCAACGTGTTTATTACCACGAGTGCAAAGATCTCTGCTTATTTCTCTGTTATGTTTGAGTCGATATCCACTGCACTGACACATCATCATCATCGTGTCCCGCTCCCTTCACTCCCCCTGCAGCACACAGACTCACTTCTCCTCTGTTCAAACATAAAATACAAAAGAACTCCAAACATTCTTGACATGTATGTAGGGATCACCTGGACGTGCTGTTTGTAAAGGACTTTTGGAAATGTTGTTTCTTTGACTAATCTTCCACATGTCCATGGAAAATGTTCTGAATTATTTTTTGTCTTTTTTTCACTTTCCACCTCCAAAAAGTTACATACTATCACTTTAAACCTATTTTTAAAAATATATGTATGTAAACCTGGGTCTGAAATGAATGTAATGTGAAGGACAGAACATTAAATGCACAAAATCTGATATTTTTCAAAGGATAGATGCAAAAAATGAAAACATATGTCATAACTGAAGGACTTACTCACAGTAGGGAAGAGTAACCAAAACTTTTACTCAAGTAAGAGTACTGTTACATCAGTCAAAATATACTCAAGTAGCAGTAAAAGTATGCTGCTAGAAAAGTACTCCAAAAAGTACAATTTCTTTAAAAAGTAAATGTAACTAGTATTACCCAGCTCCGATTATTTCCTCACAACTTTACACATTTTAGTTTGAAGATGGAAAGCATATTTTCAAATACTGTTGTCTCTTGTAGAAAAAAGAAGAGAGAAGAGGGTGTGTACCTCCTCTGCCGCCTATAGAGCCCATGATGCCTTTACTGCCTTTACTGCCTTTACTGCCTCTCCCCATTCCAGAGGACACCACCATCCAGAACACCACCAGCCACAACACCACCAGCCACAACACCACCAGCCAGAACAGCACCACTGTGGCTGGAGAGAAACAATTCAACGCCACGTCTTTCCGCTGAGAAATATTAACTGTTCAATAATCAACAATCCATTTCAAACGCTATAGCTTTTCTGTCACTGAATGCATTATATTTTCTGCAACATTTTAAACTTTGTCTTTAATAAATAAATTTGGTTTTATTCAGATGTGATTTTTTTTCTTTTGTTTTGTTTTATTTGCTCCCTCCTGTAGGCAGACTGGTCATAGTCAGTCTGAGCGACACACAGGGGGGTGACAAACAACAGCAACCTAGATAAACATGTAGCTAGTTAATGTTAAACTTGAACTTTAATAGCCACATCAAATCAATAACATCTGCAGCTTTTTTACCGTCTAAAAACATTGCAAATATCAAAGGTAAACCCGTCAAAACCAGACTTAGAGACTTATCCATGCACTTGTCTCCAGTAGGTTAGACTACTGTAGCGGCCTGCTCACTGGCCTCTTCAAACGAGCCTTAAAACAGCTGCAGTACATCCAGAACACTGCTGCTCGGGTCCTGACTAGAACCAGGAAGTACTTCACACATGTGTCCTGTGCTCAGGTCTCTGCACTGGCTCCTGTGGCTCAGAGAATAGACTTTAAAGCAGTTCTGTTTGTGAACAAGTCTCTCCATGGACCAGCACCAAAGTACATCTCTGACATGTTAGTGCCACATGAACCATCTCATACTCTGAGGACTTCAGGGACCGGCCTCCTGCTGGTCCCAGAGTCAGGACTAAACATAAAGAATCAGTGTTTCAGTTTCATGCAGCTAAAACCTGGAACAATCTTCCTGAAGATGTGAGACAGGCCTCGACTTTGACAATGTTTAAATCCAGGTTCAGAACAGTTCTGTTTATCTGTGCATATGACTGAAAGGTTTTTATTCTGTACTTTTCTCCTTTAATGTTAATTTTATGATGATTATTTCTGATTATTTATGTTCTGATTTGTTATATTGTGATTTTAATGTCTTTCTTATTCTGTAAAGCACTTTGAATTACCTTGTGTACAAATTATACTGTAGAATTAAACTTGCCTTTCCTTAATGTTACATCGGTACTTAAAGAGAGGATATTATGTAAAATCGATTAGTTTGAGCTTTCTTCCAGGTAATGTTGGTATAATGGTATAATGTTGTTTCCTCATCAAAAACAAGCCTGAAAAGGTGTTAGCTCTCATCCATGCGTAAGAATGTTCGTTTCTGGTGTAAGCTTCAAAGAGGAAAAAGAGACTGAAACATAAAGTCTGAAGGGTTTAATGAGTTCCACACAGGTAAAGTGAACAATGAAGCAACGGACTCTTCGGAAAGGATAGGTGGAGATACTTTAGGCGAGGTCAAACAAGGTGAGTGTTTTATAATCCTCTCAGAGTGATGGTCACACATTCCTGAGATGTGGCTGGTCTCCATGGCGTCTTGTTGACCCCATATCCACTGGTGGGAAGTGTCATTTACCTTAGCGTTAGGAAATAAAGATATCAGTTTGATGTAGAGCTGCACTTCTAGAAAATACCTTACACATGCATGTTTTTCTTTAGTATTTTAGTGATCTTTCCCTGGCTTTATTCCATAGGTGTCAAACTCTGGCCTGCGGGCCAAATTTTGCCCTGGCTTACAGAATGCTGTAATACTCTGATGCTCATTGCCATAGACTGATAAACCAAGCAAATTGCTGCAGAAAGTATAGTCAATAAGCAATAATATTTAAGATAATTTATGCAAAACCCTAAAGCAAGATTATCCCAAAAACTATGTACAATATTGTTAAAAATGAAACATGGAGTAATTGGTTCCTGTCTATAATGAGTCATAGAAGTTATTCATTTAACTTCTACAGCTCAAATCCTAAAATAGCAAATTATAGCAAATAATTACAAAAATATAAATAAAATAAATAAATATTAACCCCCAAAAACTTTGTTCTAACACAGGGGTGTCAAACTCAAATGGACAGGCCGCCAAATGAAAAAAATTGCTACAAGCCGAGGGCCAGACTGATCGAATGTTCATTGAAAAAATTTAAAATGACCGCACATAGTCTAGTGAACCTGATTGAACCTACTGAAAACCTAACAAATATATTACTATATGATCAGATCGGATAAATAAAGCAATTTTTTCCTTATGGCTCTCTCAGTAATTTTTTATTTTCAACAGGCACAAAAGGCAGACTTCCTTTATATAAAAATCCCCATAACCTGCACATTAAATGAATGAAGCGGGATTATTCAAGGCACCATCAGTATATTTTCTCAGGGAAATGACAAAAGTAGGATAAATTTACTTCAAAGAAATAAATAATATCAGCAACTTTCTATCAGTCACTCAACTGAAATATTTTTAAAACATAATTGGATTGAAATGCAATAAAATAAAGTGCAAAAATCTATGGATGAGAGAAAAACAACACTTTCTGTGCCTCCCACAGAGTCAGTTTGGTTTTAAACTCCTTCACTGTCCTGCACATATCAGAGACACGACCCCGACCTGCAGCTGCAGGTTCATCACATTCAGACTCGTGATGTCACAGAAAACACATTTCACACACAAACGTTTCGTCTCAGAGTTGTGTTGTGTCTTTCCCTTCGCTTTCCAAGAACAGACAAATCTCCTCAAGCAGCTCAAACATCTTTGCAGCACCTTTCCCTGGTTTATCCATCGCGCCTCAGTGTGACAGGACAAATCACCAGCTCCGTTTAACTCGCTCAGAAATGTTTTGAACTGGCGATAATTTAAACCTATGGCTCTGATAAAGTTAACTGCAGCGGGATGGTCTCAGGACATGTTCCATTTTCAAGGCTTTACCACACAACTGCTGTGTCCCATTTCGCCAAATGCACCGCTCGATGTTCTGTTCGAGGTGCGGGTCGAAGTACCGCCCGAATGCGCCATGTGAACAGCGCATTTTAGAGCAAATTGGGACACGGCCATCGACTCCTGGCGTATGACACAATGAGAAGCTGTCAGCTCACCTGTGACGTTTTCAACATTCATCAACATTAGACCATGAGGCATTTTCAAAGTGAATCATTTCCATGAACAGTTCATCTGTTTTATCATTTATGTGTCTCCTTCGAACAACTGCAGGACCAGCCGCTGGTTTGGGAATAACAGGCAGGTCAAAGAAGACACAGAAATGATCAGACATAGCAACATCCAGCACATTGACATTTTAAATATTTACTCCTTTTGTAATGAGCAGGTCCAGAGTGTGTCTGTTGTGGGTGGGCTCGCTGACATGCTGAGTTTGACCAAAGGTTTCAAAGACAGAACTGAGCTCTTTAGTGTTTCTGTCAAACACATTATTCACATGTACATTAAAATCACCTGTAATGACTAAACCATCAAAGCCTGTGCATATGACTGAAAGCATCTCAGTAAAATCATCAATAAAACTGAAATCAGTGCTGAGGAGGTTTGTATATAACTAAGTAGAGAATGGAGGGGGATTGTTTTAGCTCCATTTTAAAGGAAACATACTCAAAAGATGAAAACACCCCAAATGAGAATCTGTGAGTAACTAAATTATCTTGCACACACACCTCCAGCCTTTTTGTTTGCTCATGTTTCAGATTCAAATTTGAAGTCGGGTTGAGTTGATTCCAATAAAACTGCATTACCTGTGTTTTTGTCAAGCCATGTTTTGGTTAAAAGATAAAAAAGAAGATATAAAATAAATAATTAAATATTATTTGTTACGTGAAGAAATGACATTGAGCACACGTGTTATTTACCTTAGGGTTAATAACTCAAGATACCAGTTTGATGCAGTGCTGCACTACAACAGTCTATTTGTTCTTCTGTTAATCAGTCTGTGGTGTAACTGCAGATATAGCTCCATCACAGGGCCTCATGTTACCTTACCATGATATTACAGCAGAGGCCCTGTTTGTCCGAGGTCTTGGTGATAACAGATCTGGGGGCGGGCAGGGGAGGTGGAGCTGGGGAGAGTGTGGGTGAGGGACCAGGTGAGGGCCAAGGAGGTGGAGCAGGGGGCAGTTTGGGTGAGGGACCAGGTGAGGGCCAAGGAGGTGGAGCTGGGGGCAGTTTGGGTGAGGGACCTTGTCATTAAATAATACTGCAAACTCGTTGTACTTAGATATGGAAATTAGGTCTAACGGCAGCAGAGTTGCAAACAGGATGTGAGAGTTGTTCCTGCAAATTCCAATAAAGTGAGAAAAATACCTCTCCTTGTTTGACATAAACTGTGGTTTTACATGTATGGTACATATTTTCTCTGTAAATTTCATAATGAACCTGGAGCTTTGATTTGCACAGTTTTCGCTCAGCCCTCCCTTTTCTATGTCCTGACCGAGTCATTGTCATTCCTCACAGTCACCCCAAGTGACACCCTGTGAGTAACTACATTATTTCTAAAAAACTGCACACACACCTCCACCCTTTTCGTGTTTCAGACTCATATTGGGAAGTCAGGTGGAGTTGATTCCAGTAAAATTGCATTATCTGTGTTTTTGTCAAGCCATGTTTTGGTTAAAATCAAGAGGAAATAAAATCATTAATTAAAAACAATTGAGTGTGTAAAAAATATTAAAATAGTGGTTTTAAGTAAATAACTGATTACAAGTAAAAGTTTTATATGGGTTGTAAGTTTTTGTGTGTTGGACTTGACAATAACTGAATCAGGTGCTACTTTATAGAAATCTATTTTTGAACATTGGTGCATTTTTGTGGAGCTGAGACCTTACATAAATATATAACTTTCACAAAAGTAGAAAAGCTTGGTTTTGTCATAGATTTGCTTTACTAAAATACTTTACTGGAAATCTACAATGTGAACAAATACACACTGTTTGATGTCTGTGGACTTCAGACCATGTGGAATAAAAAAATCTGTTGTAAATATTTACAATTCGAGAAGATTCTGATGTAGTTGTGGTAAAAGAAGAGCCCTCCTCTGTACTGTACTATCTCTTATATAAATCTGTGCAGAGCTCCTGACCAGAAGCAGAGAGGCTACAGAGGTCGACGAGGAAGGTACGTGTCACTTTTCACCAAACTGTGACCTGAATATGTGATTATTTACTTATGACTATTGAGGGTACATTCACTCTTGACGTTAGCTGGTCCTGAATTGAACCTATTTTAGTCCTGGTGTAAACTTGGTTTAGTCCTGGTTTAGTCCTGGTTTAGTCCTGGTTTAGTCCTGGTTTAGTCCCTGGTTTAGTCCTGGTTTAATCCTGGTTTAGTCATGGTTTAGTCATGGTTTAATCCTGGTTTAGTCCTGGTTTAGTCATGGTTTAGTCCCTGGTTTAGTCTTGGTTTAGTCCTGGTTTAGTCCTGGTTTAGTCTTGGTTTAGTCCTGGTTTAGTCATGGTTTAGTGAATATGTAAGTGTAAGTGTAAGTGCCTGATAAATTCCTTTCTGATTTAGTGTTAGACAAAAATAATCCACCAACTACATTGTTTTCACAGACTTGTTTAATTATAAAGTTATAGTATGAACAACATCATGGTGTGGGCACTACTTTACTATGACTACAACTTAAAGAGGGCAAACTCCATTTTTTGGATCTTTCTACCATGTTATAACTCTTTCATCAAAAACATGTCCCTCTCGGTGTATGTTTCAGTGTTGCAGAATGCAGCTGGTTCACCTGTGCACACTGCTGCTCATCAGCTCAGTGCTGAGTCTCCCAGTGGCAGACAGAGACCTGGACAAAGAGTTTGAAGAATGGAAGAAGAAGCATAACAAAGTGTACACACAGGTCAGTGTCAAACTCTGCATGAAGAACATTTCTCCCCAACTTTTTCCAAATTAATTCTTTTTTTTTTTTTTTTTTTTTTTTTTTTGGATACATGAACGATTCTTTTCAGTGCTTGCTCTTTTAATCAACAACATCAAAATAAAATAGAAATCTCCAGAATTTAATTACAGTAATATCATTTTTTGAAGAAAAGCTGTAGTTATTATTCATTATTACTTATTTGTGGTGCCTGGTCACTTTCTATTGTGCTCTCCTGTTGTTATCAAAACATCACATTTTTTTCTGTACCAGTTTTTGATAATACTTGGGATTTATTCTTTGGCAGAAATAAACATTGTACAAATTGATAATGCTTTTGTTACTGTTTATACAGAAACAACTGACACTTTTAAATCTTCAATAGCTCCTATAATTCTTAAGTTAAACTCACCAAATTTTAGCAGTAGATAAACTGAACCCTCCGAGATTTTTGGCAATATATACGGTTATAATTGTTCACTTACACTTGAACTTATCACTTCGTAAATTAGGAGAAGTAAAAATGACCTAACCAAGTGTCCACCATTTTCGGTTTCACACTGAATAGCCCGATCCAAAACACTTTGTATAACATTTGAAAAATTTCTGGGGTCATGGCTCTTATTTGATCCTCGACATTACGTTTCAAGTAGTTTATTGTCTGAGGTTTATTCACAAACACATTTTCTTTAAGACAGAGCCACATGAAGAAATCAGGACTAGTCAGGTCTGTGGAGATCACATACTGCCCCCTGTCTTTGAAAACCACTTATTATTCCTTTAATGACATTTACTCTTGGGGCATCTCTGGTATTAAAATGTCGACAGTAGCACCACTGGGTTTCTGAATTTGACCCATGTGACTCAAAGTAGCACTGTACAATGAGGGTTCGTTCCTCGGTGCTGTATTTGCTCATATTAATGTCAGAAAGTTAGTTCTAAATGCTCTGAAAAAATAAAAGAAAAAATATTTTGAAACAAAAGAGCTATGAATTTTTTTTCAACTGTCAGTGAGGTTTTGTACATAATATCTGTGTGTGTGTCAGTGGGAAGAGCCGCAGCGCAGGGCCATCTGGGAGGAGTCACGTAAACAGGTGGAGGCCCACAACAAGGAGGCTGATCAGGGTCTGCACACGTTCTGGCTGGGCATGAACCAGTTCAGTGATGAGGTGAGTCACAGACAGTGGAAAGTTTTCACTCCATGAAACTCCTGAAAGACCCCCAGAAATAAATGGATAACAGGCCTTGTTCAATTTAAAGCCATAGTATGTCACTTTTTTGCCAAATAATGCCATGTTTTTCCATTGTGGATGTTGGATGTCATTACTCTGAAAAACACACGTCCTTCCTGTGACATCTCCACAAATCTGACCCTCAAGCCCTTTACAAACATGTTTGTTCAGAAAGACTTGAGCTTGCCCAGATGCCGCTTTTCTCACTCGGAGGTGATACTTCCCGAGCCCTAGTGCAGACTGCGGGTCGGACGACAGTTTGTCCAGAGCAGGAGCGGCTCTGTGTGTGCCACGATCTTTTGTTTCATTTTTATTTATTATTTAAGGTGCGTGTTGTATTAAGGAAACGTGTGTATTACCACGAGTGCAAAGATCTCTGCTTATTTCTCTGTTATGTTTGAGTCGACATCCACTGCACTGACACATCATCATCACTGTGTCCCGCTCCCTTCACTCCCCCTGCAGCACACAGACTCACTTCTCCTCTGTTCAAACGTAAAATACAAAAGAACTCCAAACATTCTTGACATGTATGTAGAGATCACCTGGACGTGCTGTTTGTAAAGGACTTTTGGAAATGTTGTTTCTTTGACTAATCTTCCACATCTCCCTGGAAAATGTTCTGAAGTATTTTTTGTGTTTTTTTCACTTTACACCTCCTCACTTTAAACCTATTTTTAAAAATGTATGTAAACCTGGGTCTACGACTGAGGTTTCTACTCAAGTAGAAGTACAAAGTGGTGGTCCAGGAAGAGTAACTGTTGAGATTTGTAATTTGAAGTGAATGTAATTTGAAGGACAGAACATTAAATGCACAAAATCTGGTATTTTTGAAAGGATAGATCAGGGATGTCAAACTCATGTTCATAGAGGGCCACAACAACAGAATGGTTGCTCTCAAAGGGCCAGATGTAATGTAAAATAAATGCAACTACTTTTTAATCTTGTTAATTAACCATTTCTATATTTATTACTTATTCAAGTTACAAATATTGCATATGGATTTGCATAGATATGAAAAAATGGCGGTGTAACTGTATAAATGATAAACTGATAAACTGATATTTTAAGACAGTCAGACCTTTTAATTTACTTTGTCGAGGGCCACATAAAATGATGTTGCGGACCACATTTGGCCCATGGGCCTTGAGTTTGACACATGTGGGATAGATGCAAAAAATGAAAACATATATCATATCTGAAGGACTTACTCACAGTGGGAAGAGTAACCAAAACTTTTACTCAAGTAAGAGTACTGTTACATCAGTCAAAATATACTCAAGTAGCAGTAAAACTATGCTGCTAGAAAAAAAATGTAACTGAGTACTATCCACTTAAGGATAAAGTTGTGAGGATAATTTCCTCACAACTTAACACATTTTAGTTTGAAGATGGAAAGCATATTTTCAAATACTGTTGTCTCTTGTAGAAACATGAAGAAAGAAGTAGAGGGTGTTCAATTCCTATCCAGCCTATAGAGCCCATAATTCCTTTACTGCCTTCACTGCCTCGCCCCATTCCAGAGGACACCCAAATGGTGATCACCACCAGCCACAACACCACCAGCCACAACACCACCAGCCACAACACCACCAGCCACAACACCACCAGCCACAACACCACCAGCCACAACACCACCAGCCACAACACCACCAGCCACAACACCACCACTGTGGCTGGAGAGAAACAATTCAACGCCACGTCTTTCCGCTGAGAAATATTAACTGTTATATTCAACAATCCATTTCAAACACTATAGCTTTTCTGTCACTGAATGCATTATATTTTCTGCAACGTTTTAAACTTTGTCTTTAATTAATAAACTTGGTTTTATTCAGATGTGATTTTGTTGAACTTTATTTCATTTGCATTTCGAGTTGTTTACAGTCGGGTAAACCTGTGGATTCATCATCTTAGTCAACCAACATTTGTATTCATCAACTGTTCTATTTACTGAGATAATAAAGATTCGTATGTAAGAACAGCTTTTGAGAGTGGAGGAAGTCCACTTGGTGATGTGGGTGTCAGTCAAGGTGAGAGGGAGCAGGGGGGCTGAGAGGCCTCCATCATCTGCACTGTCTCTGATGGCTGAGCTTCAGGTTGTTGGCACAGCACCAGGTCACCAGCCGGTCCGCCTCCCTCCTGTAGGCAGACTGGTCATAGTCAGTCTGAGCGACACACAGGGGGGTGACAAACAATAGCAACCTAGATAAACATGTAGCTAGTTAATGTTAAACTTGAACTTTAATAGCCACATCAAATCAATAACATCTGCATCCTTTTTACCGTCTAAAAACATTGCAAATGTCAAAGGTAAACCCGTCAAAACCAGACTTAGAGACTTATCCATGCATCTGTCTCCAGTAGGTTAGACTACTGTAGCGGCCTGTTCACTGGCCTCTTCAAACGGGCCTTAAAACAGCTGCAGTACATCCAGAACACTGCTGCTCGGGTCCTGACTAGAACCAGGAAGTACTTCACACATGCGTCCTGTGCTCAGGTCTCTGCACTGGCTCCTGTGGCTCAGAGAATAGACTTTAAAGCAGCTCTGTTTGTGAACAAGTCTCTCCATGGACCAGCACCAAAGTACATCTCTGACATGTTAGTGACATATGAACCATCTCACACTCTGAGGACTTCAGGGACCGGCCTCCTGCTGGTGCCAGAGTCAGGACTAAACGTCGAGAATCAGTGTTTCAGTTTTATGCAGCTAAAACCTGGAACAATCTTCATGAAGATGTGAGACAGGCCTCTACTTTGACAGTGTTAAAATCCAGTCTCAAAATAGTTCTGTTTAGCTGTGCATATGACTGAAAGCCATTCTGTACTTTTCTCCTTTAATATCAATTTTATGATGATTATTTGTGATTATTTATGTTCTGATTTGTTGTATTGTGATTTTAATGTCTTTCTTATTCTGTAAAGCACTTTGAATTACCTTGTGTACAAATTATGCTGTACAATTAAACTTGCCTTGAGGAAAAAGAGACTGAAACATATCGTTAGGAAATAAAGATATCAGTTTGATGTAGAGCTGCACTGCTAGAAAATACCTCACACATGCATGTTTTTCTTTAGTATTTTAGTGATCTTTTCAAACCCTCCTTACTCACTTAACAACTTGACAAACCTGATGCGATGCAATAGTTTCATTATCGCGAAGCGTGCTTGTGATAGTGCTCTGAAGGCGGAGCAATTTAGCACAGAGAGCAAAAGGAGGACACACTTGGAGCGTCAAAAATGAAAGTGATGCTTATAAATGTATTTAGCATTTTCAAAACAGTAAAAGGTAACCTGGTGATATAAATATGTTATATGTGTTAGCAGTTAATCCCCACAGAAGTAAAATACCACTGGTAAAATAATCGGTTTTAGTGTCAGATTTTTCTTATTATAATGGGCAACTTACTAAACCCGTAAATAGTGATGTTTAGTAAAAAAAACCTCGAATGTGATTTTGTCCGTCTCCACGCAGCAGGTGACGTCAGGTGGAGGAGCCGGGCTGAAAGTTTTAGCCTGAGCTCCCGAGATGTTTTTCTGACATGTGCAAGAGTCCATGTGCATTTTTTTCAAAAAAAAAAAAAAAAAAAAAAAAAAAAAAAAAAAAATCACATAAACGGATCATTAATGTTCCTCTTCCTCTTTGTTGTCATGGTTACACTTGCATCGTTGACGCCCATGTGGTTTTTGCAAAATAGAGACATTTGGCCTGATTATCACTAATGGACAGTGTTTATCATAGTGTTTTTATTTTATTTTTTTTTTTTTTAAAGAAAACCTTTACATTACATTTTACAAGTTTGAGTGTGTTAAAGATGAGGGGAAGCCACTAAAAAAAAAACTAAAAAAAAAAAAAAACTAAAAAAATTTCTCCTTAAATACATGAAGCAACTCTAAAAAACTTTACTGACCTTTTTTTTTTTTTTTTTTACTGTAAGGTATATACACAAACATTTTAAGTTACAATTTATTGTATTTATTCAAAACAAGAGGGAACTTTGCATATTATAAATGAACATTTAGATTAATATAAATATGACAGATTATAGTCAAAAAGATCAGATCATGCTTTAGCCTTTAAAGTGCAATAAAAGAAGCTGGTTACACTGCACTGAAAATGGCTTATTGTCGTAGTGAGGGGTGTGAGGCGGACCAGAGATGCGGGACTTGGGGCAAGTTTAAGGGTGTTTATAAACAGAACAAGACAACACAGGTGACAGGAGAACATACGAGGAGCTGGGTGCTGGGGTGCAGGTCAGGGTCCAGAGGTGCAGGGTAGACACGAGACGGGAAACACAGCCGGTACCGGGAGACAGGGTCAGAGAACACTGGCAGGACACGGGCAGGACACCGGGCAGGAAGCACAACAGAGACACGAGGACAAGTAGTGATGTGAACAGCACGCAGACACATGGTGAAGATCAGCAGACGACCTGGCAAAGAGAGCTGGGTCCTGGCTCCCTTTATCCTCCTGCAGGTGTGTTGATTGCCCTGACGGGCTGCAGGTGCGCGTGGGAGGAGCCAGGGCTCCGCCCAGCTCTGGAGTCAGGCAGGTGTGGGAGGGGGAGAGGAGACACAGGAGGCAGGAGTAGGCAGGGATCATGACACTTATGTGCCGTGACCTGACAGAATGTGGCGCAGTAATTATAGAGAAAAGAAATACTTTTACTAATAATGGCCTTGTTTAAGTACTGAACTATAGCACACTTACACAACTTGGATAAAATGCCCCATATGACTTGTGGTTCCTGTTTGACACGGTTCAACCCCTGAGCTTAGTGTGTTCTCCTGCCACATGGTGATGCCTCATGCAGACAGACCTCGTAATGTTCCGTTTGTCAGACATTCTAGTAACAAGGGACAAAAAAGACAACTCAATACTAAACGTTGGTTCAAAACAAAACTTTTATTAAAATTCATAAAAACACAGTCACCATAAAATATCAAGTATCAAAGGAGAGATTCAGACGGGCAGGGCAGAGATCGAGTCATCGCCCAGCAACACTCTTCACTACCACATTGAATTTAATCTTTTGAATTCACTTCAATATTTTAACTAAAGAAAAGAAAATTACAAGTAGGCCTTTTGTGAGATGCTGTTTTTTTTTTTTTTCATCTTCCAGGTACAAATTTCTGATCGAATTGAACTGATCTAAAAAGTAGATTTGTGTATCTCTGCATAATTATATTAAATCCATGTCTAATAAAAAAAAAAAACCAACATATTTGACATTCATTTATGACATTCTCATCACATCTGCTTTTACAAACACGGTTTCTCCTGGTGCTTTGGGACACTGCAGAGTTTCACTTGTACAGTTCATTCACTGGAGCGTTGTCTGCTGCAGTCAGGGCTTGGAGGAGCGTTCACATGACGGGGTAACTGGCCAGGTTGGCTATACCACACAGGTTGTCGCGGTTCCGTGCCATCAGGATAAATCCCTTGTTGCCCCAATCCTCTCCCCAGCTAGAGACATGAAAGAGAAGCACACAGTAATATCCATTAGCAGAGGTTAAACTGTGCCTTTGAGAGGAGTTTCACAAAGACGCTACTGCTTGACTAAAATATTTGGCTGCTAATGTATTGGGATTGTAAGTGGCAAAAGTTTAAAGTTGACAATATGGAAGGAAAAAGGTTGTATCACTTGTGTTTAACTTTTATTTTCTACATTTTGCACATTATTTTATTTTGATGTAAAAATCTCTTCATTATGTGTGTGATGCATAACTTGTGAATCAGTAATTAGCATTTGTGATTCGCTTTCAGGAACGACAAGGAAAAGCAAAACTGAAACATATAGTGCGTGTCTAAAACCTTCCACGTGCAAAGAAATAGTGCTACTCTCAAACCATACTAAAATTTGAACTTTGATTTCAGTTCTAAGGAATATACTTGATGCTCGATACCGATTCTGACACCACAATGATGATTAAAAACACTCTTTAGACAACAGAATGTCATTTTCAACATTAAATCATACTACTTTACCATGTGGCGTTATATCTGTGTAATCCTCAGTGTAATCTCAGTCGTCCTGGTAGGTTCCATAGTGGTCCATGGGTGTATACTAGTCTATCCGATGCCACGGTGATAATAAAAACACTTTTTCTTTAGACAATAGAGTCATTTTCAGCATTAACTCATAGTACTTTCTTTTGTATTACCATGTGGCCTTATATCTGTGTAATCTCTTAGTCGTCCAGGTAGTTTCCACTGTGGTACATGGGTGTACACTAGTCTATGTGTCTTATACTTGTTCTGATACAGCTCAAGATCATTCTAAAGCTATTCAGGAAACGTATCTGCTTTCCAATACTGCTGAAAATCTTAGTTTCTAGGAGATTTTGAGCAAACACAGATTCGATCATGCCTGTTATAACCCTGGTCAACAAGGTAAATCTGCACGATTCAGGGGGACATCAGTTGGCATCCCATGTTAAATGTAGGTTGGATGAGCACATCTATAGGCTACAGTGTATTACATGCCATCATTCTGTCACAAACATGGCTGACACAAAGATATAACAGACAGTCCACCCTGACGTGTATCATTTAGTGGGCCCTCTGAGCCAGCTGCACCTGTTCTTGACGATCCAGTACTTCTTGCCTTTGACGGTCACTCCGAAGCCCACTGCCAGCACGGCGTGATTGATGTCGTCTTTGTTACAGCTGGGGTCGTAGTAGACACCTGGGCACAAGACACGAGACCTCTGAGTAAACCGCACACTTCAGAGCAGACTTTCTAAACATTCTTCATAGTTGGCTCCAGGTGCTCTTTGTTAGCGTAAACCACCCCGGTTCAAATATGTGGCATTGTATTCAAGTCTCGAGTCAACCTTCAGCATAAAAGCAGTGATTTTCTTTATCTCTTTCTTCTCATTTTTGACTTACTTCAACAAAATAATTTTTCCTGAGCATGTGGGGGAACAATAGGGTTGTTTCATGGCATGTTAATAATATATTCAGCACAGGACCTGATGTTTCCCTGGCTTACAACAAACACACATTTGCCAACATGTTCTGAAAAGTGATTCTTATATTAGTTTGTCATTTCATATTTTAGTCTTTTTGCCTGTGAACAGAATCTCATAATTAAAACATAAATCAAGAATCCAATTTGCAAAGCTTGTCAACTCTAGGACGCATGATTCTAAGCTCCATTATAGATCGCATCACATACGGTGGTTGGCTGCTTTTGTGGCTGACTGGCTCACATTTTTAACTTCATATTTTGGGATTTTGAATCAACTAAGAAGTGCAGCTTATGCAGTTCTAAGGACAGAAGTTAAGGACAGCAGTTGTCCTTCGTTATATCGCGGTTCACCTGTCGCGGTCTCGCTGTTTTGTGGATCTTTTGTGTCCAATTTTACATGCTTTTTAATGAATGTGGATTGTGTTCTGCTTCCTGATTGGTTAAGGAACTGTAGACCATGTTGTCCATCAGTCTCCTCTGTGTCTCCTGTACAGTACAGTTCAGACAAATTTACATAAATGTTCAAACTACACGTGAGTCACTATTAATTAATTAAAGAGAGAAATGTGAGAAAATGTTAATGCCTGTCTGAGAAAATGTATAAAGTGTGTGGTGAGGGGTTTTACAGCTACAAAACATAGAATAATTGTAAAAAATAAAGCTGACTACTGATTTCACCCATCGTGGGTTATTTTTAGAAAGTAACTCCCGAGATAAATGAGGGACCATTGTATTCAATTGTGTGATTTGAGCTGTTTGTTTTCCCTGCATCCATGGTGGCCCTGGTTGGAAATAGTTATTCTCGTCAGCAGCCAGCGTCATCACTGACTGAAACAACAGAGGAAGAGTGACTGAGGCTTAGAGGAGGCTTTCCCATTGTGTGTCCAGAGAGAACACAGAGGACACAGAGGACACAGAGCACACAGACGACACAGAGGACATAGACGACACAGAGGGCTGATTCTCTCCTCAAACTGCCTAACCTGAACCTGCATCTCATGACTCTACTCTAACAAAAGTCTCTACAGCTCAAGAGGTATTGTATTTTACTGCTCAATATGCTTAAATTGCTCCTCAAAGACAAATTAAGTGATACTGATTGATTCAAATGTCTATTCCCTCTTTGAATGACACCTTGACTGTTATTGGACTGGCGTAAAAGCGGACCTTTCTGGTAGAACTGGAAGGAGCTGAGCGTGGCGTCGATCCCCACAGACACAGGTCCCACTTTCCACAGGGCCACAGCCAGCGCGTGCTCGTTCCCCACCGGGATCTCCTTGTAGCCTTTGCACTGGGCCGCCATCCCGCTGGAGTTGTACCGACACGGCTGATCCTGAACACAGAGAGCACAAGTTTAATGCTAGTGCTAATGAGTCTGGATAAATGGTCTTTTGTGATTTTGCAACAACAGGGCTTTCAAAGTAACGCCAAATATGTATGGATTTGCAAACATTATGCTGAGTAATTGGTTTGGAAGGTTTTGGTCGATAAAATAAAGAAAAGCACAATTACAATATAGATCAGCAATTCTCAAACTTTTCACAACAAACTCCACCCAATAAAAGATTTTGCTTTCTAATTACCAGCTGATATACACCAGGTTTATAACAAGATGAAACCCACTAAACTGGGTCCAGATAGATCTGTAAATTGCTATAAAAACTAAGCAAATGACACTAGAGCTAGACGATCTCTCATAACACCAGTGGTACGCTTACAGTAGCTTCAGAAACACTGATATAGCTCTGTAAAATGTGCTTTCTTGATCATTTTTATGTGGATACATCAACCTGTACTGTAACTATAACTCTGATTTCAGATAAAAATATATTTCACTGACACATGTGCTTATTAATATAATGTCCCTTATGATGCAATAGACATTTATTTAAAGCAACACATGTAACTTTCTTCATAACTGAATGGAAATAGATATAGATAAGGGGAAGGTTATAAACAACATTTTTATGGAAACAAGTAGAGAGCCAGGTTTGTGGAGAAAGTAATGCACTGTGGCTTTAGTTGACAATGAATTTACACAGTAGACATTTTTCTTATAGATAATAGATAAAAACGTGTGTGGGCGTGTACCTCTCCGACGTAGGGGTAGGCCAGGTCCGAGTCGATGCCTCCGTTCTGCTCCACGTATCTGAAGGCGTTGGTCATGTAGCCTCCTCCGCAGCCGCTGTTCTCCGTCACACAGTCCACCAGGTTCTGCGGGCTCAGGTCCACCAACTGACCCGTCTGCTTGGCCAGCTGACCCTCCAGAGCCCCGGCTGAGCTGAAGGCCCAGCACGAGCCGCACGCACCCTGCACAAGGACCGGATCGTTAGGAGAGGGTATGTCGCAATGTCCACTGCAAGTTCACAGATTTCAACAAAGCCAATTTTAAGTCACAGTTATTGACAACATGAAAAACTTATTGGGTTCAATTCCCCATAAACTACAACAAATCTATGTTATGTCAAATGGAAATAATCCTCTAATTCCTTTTCAAATATCGATCTAATGTCCTGGCATAGATTTTCAGAGTCAAATCATTTTAAATCAACAATATTCGGCAGTGAATATCCACAACTTTCATGGTAGATGTTGGTAAACTGTTTAACTCATTAAGCTTGTCCTGATCTTGAGGAAAACTTCTGTATCAGGGCTGTTTACTGGGAGTCTTTTTTGGATTAACAGTCCACTCAGTACTAATCATTTTTATGTTTAATATAATAAGGTTGTCAAAAGTATTGCAAATCAGATACTAATTGATAATAAAAGTAATATCAAAACTAGATATTCATTTGAGTGGGTTTCAATACTAAAAAGTCACATTCACAGGACAGAAATGAAGCTTTAGAACGATCTTGAGCTGTATCAGAACAAGAATAAGACACATACACACTCATGGACCACTCTGGAACATACCTGTACGACTGAGGGATTACACAGATGTAAGGTCACATGGGAGTGTAAAAGAAAGTAGGATTATTTAATGCTGAAAATAATGTTCTATTGTCTAAAGAAAGAGTATTCTGTATTATAATCATGGTATCGGAATCAGTTTTGTGAATCAAGCCTATTCCTTTCTTATCATGATAATGTTATGTAATGTGTTCCTCGATAATATAAATGTCTCCTATTGCTTCACTAGGTCAGAAATACATTTTTCAGTTGAAGTACTTCACTTCTGGTCAATTTGCTGGTGGACACTGCCTTATATCTGTCTGAAGGGAGGAGCTAACTACACTGAAACTGGAAACAGCTATTCTCTCCAGTTTAAGCTTTAACTACCCTATTCAACCTTTAATGACCCTGCTATTGTTCTCTTTGTTTTGGGTCTGAGGATGGGGTTATAGATGGGGGGAAGGTCTATGCCTCGGTCCCCCAAGTTTGTTTCTTTCTGCATGGTATTTTCTGTCCACTTGAGGGCAGCCTTGTACAACTTTGTGCAGACTGTTCACTATGGCATTACCTCATATTTTTTGGAAAAGGAAAGATTGCACACTGTTACACTGAAGAGAAAAATGAATTATGTAGCCTACTGCATGGGAATATATACATAACTGCAAATATTACAATAAATGTTATGGCAAAAAAAAAAAATCTCATCCACAAAATTCATGAGGGTTGATATGAATGTAGCGTAAAGATCCAGTCTATCATCAGTCTTGTGCATAGACTGTATGTATGTTTTTTACACTGTGGTCTTAAGTGCAGTCCACTGGCATTTTCAACTGCAATATTCAAAAGCGTAGCTGTTTTTGAGATCTCTGGAAAGCCGAGGGACAGGGACGCGGCTAGAATTTAGATGAACGTTGCATAATTCATAACCACTTCATAACCATAGTCCACTAGAGGGCACCCCAATATTGCACCGAGTCTATTCACATAACTAACAGAAAAGATGTGGCATTCGGGGCATTTAGAATCAGAAAAGACAAACTGGATATGACTTGTACAATATCCATTAATTCTATCCTGACTCTTAAGACACTTGACCCACATTGTCTAGTTTTAACGTGGTGTGTATATACAAGTAATGCACAAAACTGTAAAGCGACTTTGAGCATCTCGAAAAGAGCTATAGATTATTATTTTTAGTGCTTTGAATGGATCACCCCTTGCTTTTTTACCTCAATACTTCCTCTGTTACTGCTAGTTTTGCGCCGATGTTCTGTCTGTATTGTATAATTTGCATTTATATTCCATCTAAGTCTATTTCTATCTAACACTTCACTGTTAGCATGCCTTTATTTGATCATAATTGTATTTACTATAATTACTGACTACTGTGACTACGGCAATTAAACTTATTCTTATTCTGGTGAGGCAGGCTTTTCATAAGACTTAGTGAGATGCTGTCAGCTGACCTGGTTCTTGACAGGAGTCACCATGCCCTTCTTGCGGTAGTCCACAAACTTGGGCAGCTTCTGCACGTCAGCTTCATCAAGTGACATGACGTTACTGGAGTTCCTCTTCACCTGAGGGGGGATCCCGCTCACGAACATGGCCCACTCCTCGGACGTCTGCACACAAACATCCACAAAAAAACAATGCATTAAAATTTTAAGTAAGTTTCTGTGTTGTTTTTGGTGCTCCCCTTATAAGATGGTAGAAAGCTCCTCTTTAATGAAAAACATGCTAATAATAATGATGATGATGAACTGAAAATGTAACAATATCATTTTCTGGATGTTACAACAAAAGGTAATTTACTTTCATGCCGAAGATGATCTATAAAACCTTCTACATGACATTATCCTACATGGAGCTGCATCTCAGCTTTATAAAGTAAAGTCTTAATTGCCGTCACGATTAGCTGAATTATTTTTCTTCTGTTCCAAGTCATTCGAGGTGAAATTGTCAGTCACCAGAAGATATAGAAACTTATTTTAGACGTTAAATCTATGTGAAAGGGATTTCTGCTGATATTCAGGTTGTGTAATATGCTATGAATCAATAGACAAAAGAACGAGATATACAAAGAAGCTATCTATGGCTAAGGCTTATTCGCTAAACTCCCGGGGAACGAGAATCGGGAAGGAAGGGTACCCGGATATAGACAAAGACTTTTCATACTTCTTAATTATCGCTTCTGATAGTGAAAAAGTACATGAAGAGGATAATTATCTGTTATTTAAACTTGAGTGAAGCGTGCCTATACGTTGATGAGTGCGTCGCTTGTGCGCTGAATGCTCTGAAAATGATATTTCATTAAACTGCTTGATTAAAATGGAAGCCAACAGTCTTTCTGCAGACCACCTGTTTCTCCATGAACTTGAACTGGTTGTTTTCAGCTTCAGATGAGGGCAGAAGCCAATGTTACTGCATTGATTAGATTGTATTTTTATAAGAATTCAAAAGGAAATTGACAAATGTTTAAAAAAAAAAAAAAAATGAATATAGTGACAGGCTATATTTATCCAACCACACAGGGGTTGACTATAAGCAGACTAAGCAGCTGCTAAGGGCCCCGAGGCCACCAGAGGGCCCCCAAGAGCCCATACATTTATATTGAAAATATAATATATCAAGTTTTGAGCTTGTGTGTTTGCAGCAGCCTAAATATCCATCTAAAACAATTACATTTGTTTTATATCTATAGTAGTAAAATATCTGCTGCTGCTACATTTGTTTTTGAGTCGGGCAGAGGTGAGGGCAACTGTGTTTACACCGGGGACCTTTATAATGTAAACGTAAGCCCACTATCGCCAACTGGAACACATTAAAATCCACCAGAAACAAAGAAAAATCTCTAGAATTTAAAAAATCTTGACTCCCTTTATATTTTTGTTTGTTCTTGTGACTATAGTAGTTGTGACATTCTGGATGTTTTCAGTCTGATGTTGGTCTGATAAATACAAATACAATTAGTCAAGGTGATGAGAGCAGAGTCATAATGTTGTCAAATGTGAATCACCAATAGCTGAGTCAGGAGGCATCCGCTGTCGGGGGCCCCAGAGACAAATTCAGCTCAGGGCCCCCTGAAAGCTAGAGCCGGCCCTGCGACCGCACAAGAAACAGGCAAATGTAGGTTTCTCTAAGACGCTCAACAGTCCTAATCATTTTCTCCAGTTACATCTGTAAAATTCTAAGAAGGAAATTGAAGTAAATAATTGACAAAAAGCACCAAATCAATACAACCTAGATAAGAAGATGAAAATGAACTATCGATAACCACCTGATACAATATTGGCTATTATCACAAGATTCTAAGAGGGTTTAAATGAAAAGCATGACAGCTAAATTTGACCTGGTTTATTTCTGATTAATACTTCATGAAAACACACAAATTAGGGATGATTAAAGTTGACCACCCAATTTAATGACTTACTTTAAATACTGAGGTTACACATTTAAGTACCACTAATGGAGCTCAACAGTGAGTGCAGTGACCACGGGGTCGCAGACGTGGACCATGGACTTTAAAAAATTAAATAAAATTATATGCGTGCCAGTGGGCTAATCAGCTATATGACAACTAATGATCTTAAGACACATCTTTTAATTCATAATGAAGATCTGAAACTTTATAAACCACAATGTTACAAAGACATTAAGTCAGAATTGTAGATTTTCAGTGTGTGTTTGGACTGGTCGCCTCCATCGTGCCACAAATGAAATGGCATATGGCAAAACTGTTCCAAATGTGTTGCGTAATTGTTATTCATCTGTCAAGCGGCTTTAGAACAGCTTGGAATTAATTAAAGTTCAAACATCAGATATTCTAAATAGTCTAATTACATGGATGTATTTGGGATCCAGAATACACACTTCTGCAATTATATCACGTCTTATGAGGAAAAAAGAAAGGAAAAAATACAGATTATGTTATACAAATACAATAATACATCAGTGTTTTGCCCAACCAGGATATTGGCTGAACAGATATTTTAGGAGTTGATACAAGTACAAATATCAATATCGGTCGTAGCGTTGTCAAAAGTGTTGAAAATCAGATACTAATCGATACAAAAACTAGTATCGAAGCTAGATACTCATTTGAGCAGGTGTCAATACTAAAAAAGTCACATTCACAGGAGGGAAATGAACTAATCTTGGATCTTGAGCTGTATCAGAACAAATATAAGACACATAGACTAGTATACACCCATGGACCACTGTGGAACCTACCTGGACGACTGATATAAAGCCACATGGTAATAAAAAAGAAAGTACTATGAGTTAATGAAAAGGTATCATTATGGTGTCAGATTCGGTCTCATGACAACACTTATCGGTACTATCGGCAGTAATATCGTCCCAACATGCAGTACGTGTCTAATCTGAGATGTGTCAGGTTAAATTGCTGTCATAATAACACTGCAGACCTCCCTGATGTTGTCTCCTGTCCCCAGCTGCGTCTTCCCCTTGACTCTTGAGTGCATATTGTTTACACGTCTGTAATGAAAGAGGCCTGTCATGGCATATTTCACACTTCCTCTTCCTCCCTGTTTTGACGGAGCTTGTTACAGAAGGCGTCTTAATGCACATGGAGCCATCAGTCACGCTCCGCACCCCTGTCTGTCACCCCTGTCACCCCTGTGCCGGAGAGGAACGGGCCGCAGGGGAATTAATCAGTAAATTTACACACAATATGCTAATACCATCCGAGACAGGGCTTTTATGAATATGTGAAAGGGAACGTTTCTAAATCAAGTGCAGTCCTATATAAAGCACAAGACATGTTAAGTTACAGCGGTGTGTGTTTCATCTAATCTCATACTCCCTTATTTAACTTACACTGTGGAATTATGGGGATCAACTTACAAAAGACCCAAGAAAAACATTTTACAGCAGGTTATTATGGAATTATTTTTTAAGTCATGTCTCTTGAAACTGAAAGATTTGATTTATTATCGAATCATGCAGCTTCTGGTTAAGCAAAAAACAAAAACGCTTCCTGACTGTATTCAAAGGTGTTTTTTTGATTCCTGAAAGCAGCAACGAATGCAAAGTTTACCTTACCAAGAGCTGAAAAAGAGAAAGTAGAAGTAGATGCATTTTCTTTACTGGGATTCAACTGTGGAACAATGCAAACTCAGATTTAAAAATGTGCTGTTCTTTTGCCATTTTCAAAAAGGATTATTCACCTCTTTAATTTAGAAATGTGGCTGTAAATGGAGCTTGCACATCGTTCACTTACACTCTTTTCTCTTTGATTCATGATATTATTTGATCTAAATCAAATGCTCTGCTTCTGCCTTAGTCTTTTGATTCATGACAATATAAGTACTGAACTATTTGGAAAATGTCAATGTTAAAACATCGTGAGCGACTGAAATAAACTGAAAGTGTCCTTGCAAGTGAATACAATTTTGAGTTTACATTTCACTGCGCTCGATAAACATACAAAGGAGATAAAGTGTTTAGAAATTAAAGTAATTAGCAACACACCGAGAACTGTTGCTGTTGGAAAATGTACAACCCGCCCACTCCCAATTAGTGCTTTACTACTTCAACTTTAGCCTTGTAAAGGTAGTAAATTATGCAAAAGTTCTTAGCTGGAGAGATTTTTTAAAACATTAATACTGTATTTTCCGGTCTATAAGTCGCACTTTTTTTCATAATTTAGCCGGGGTGCGACTTACACTTAGATTCGATTTATATGTGAAATATATGTTTTTTTCTTCATTATTATGCATTTTTTGGCTGGTGCGACTTATAATCAGGAAAATACAGTATATAAAAACACTTACATGCTTTGGTATAATCTTATCTCTTTTAGGATTTGCATCTTTCTCAGTAGTAAGTTTAAATTTTTCTGTGCAGACTCACCCAGTCACTGAACTGGTTCATGCCCTGCCAGTACGTGTGCAGGCCTTGGTCCGCCTCTCTGTTGTGGGCCTCCACCTGTCTGTAGTTCTTCTCCCAGACGGCCCTGCGCCACGTCTCCTCCTCCTGGGAACAGCACCGCAATACACAAAGATGTAACACATGATACACCTCAGTGGTTACATCTTTATTCACTGTAAAGCATCTGTCTGCAGAATGTTGATAATGAGCAGTGCTGTACTCCCATCTCCTCAGAACAGAATAGTCTTCTGGTCTTAAAATGTGACCTACAGGTTAAAAGGGCAGGATAGCACATACCAGGGTGAATGAGAATTATATTAGATTTTGCTGCTTCACTAATTACTTTTTGACAGTTAAGGATACAAATGTGGGTAAATAGGACACTATTCCATTTTAATTAGCAAAGAAAGACAAAGCCATATTTGTCACAGTCCTATTTCACTAATGAGGCCATTGAAACCAGTTCACTTTACCCACAACACTGCTTTTAAAACCTCTGTGCCATACCAGTATATTATAATGTAACGTGAAATCAATTAAAACTAAAGGAATTGTTAATTGCAATGGGAACAGTGCACATTTTTCATCACTCGGAAATCCATACAGTAAGCTTGACATACAGCAGTCATGTAATGTTGCCTATTACCATAATGTACCTTCTTGCCTAATGACCAGAAAATGCTAATGCTTTTTTATACTACGCACTTAACCATGCAGCTGTTGAAGCAATCCTGATCCAGTACAGCGTTAAAAGCAAAAACAACACGGGCTCTGCTTGTTTCTGCTGACGACACAGTTAATAACTCATGTACCGGGGCATGCATACATCCATAAAGAGCGTGTGCAGAAGTACAACATGTAAAAGTACACAGGGCACAGGGGAGGACATCAGTGTTTGAAGTCCACTGCAGCGGCACCTATAGAACAGCTGTGCAGCACTGACCTCCAGCCCCAGGGGATGGGTCAAGGAGACAGATGCTAGCACTGAGCAACGGGCTTTGGACTATTGTTTTTTTACAGGATAATTTTACAGTTAAAAACGATAAAGGCTGAAAAATGCATCTGAGAAAGAAAAAAAAAAATCATTTACGTCTCATTACGGAAACTATAAACTCATTGTACTGTAGTTTGTCTTAGCATAGATGTTTGGCAAAAGAAAAGCAAGAATTTTACAGTCCGAGAATGAAGAAGTGTTCTGTTAGCATGCTAGTTGTTGTTAGCATGACTGTGACAGCGAAACTCCGGCCACTGAAAGTTGTGGAAAGGGCTTAAAAACTGTATGATGTGTTAGAGAGGAGAGGAAGAAGTTTGGACTGCTGTAAACCATTCAGATTGAACTAGTTCTGTTTTTGACGCTTTTAAAGTAAAATCAGTTGTTAAATCAGTCATATTTTGTGTCTAGTATCAAAATGGACATGACGTAGGCTAAATTTTAACAATCCTGTACCCAGTTTTGAACCATGAATGAAAAACGCATCAATTTCAGCTGTTAGCGCCGCCTCCATTGTCCCTTTTTTCATGCTATTGTTGAACCACGAGGGAGGAACTACTGTCTGGGATGGTCACGGGCAGCTGCTTTTATATATTTCTCCTGTGATTCTGCCAGTGAAACAACATTTTAAAAATTAGTTTCACTGGCAGTTTATTCCATATGGTTCTCATCCACCAAAATGCTTCATATCCTTCTGTCTCAATATGATTCACAAATAGCTTATTTTACAACACTCTGTCCGTGAGTGATTGTTGGTGGTTGGAGGGAGCTTATGCAGATTGGCAGCCTGGTGAAATGAATGAACAAGGCAATTTTGAGTGTGTGGCACCAGATTTTTACTGTATCAAAAAACAATGGCAAAAGACGAAGTTTAAATCTGTCAACTGGACAAATCGTTGTAAGAGTGAAGACGTGTCGCTGCTCGTTCAAGCTGCTTCTTCAGTTCTGGTTAGATTGCTGATGGACACTGATTATATCTATCTGCAGGGAGGGGCTAACTACATACTTATACTACGACTTCCCCTAACAAAAAAAGCTTCTTTAACTCCCCTCTCAAATCATTTCTTTTGTACGGCATGTGTATGACATGATGTACAGCAGACTGGGGTCCAGAGGAGCTCTCACGACGGTGTTGGTACATTCTCTCATGAAGTGGTGTTTAGTTTCTCCAATGTAACACTCACTGCACTCTTCACTACACTGAATGGAGTAGACTACATTACTTTGTTTATGGCTCGGGGTTTTGTCTTTAAGGTGAACCAGTTTCTGTCTTCATGTGTTGGTAGGTTTGTATCAAAAACGTGAAAAACAGAACTCACTCATTTTAAACGGTTTGCAGCCGACCAAAGTTATTCCTCACTTCATCCAACACATTACGAGCATCCTGATTAATCACTAAGATGAGTTTATAAGTGCTTCTCACAACTTTTGTCAGCACCGTTTCACAAAAACCAGCATGCTAACAGTGAACATAGTAGTTCGTACAAAAACGCTTTATAATTTGGTTTGGACAGCACACAGTGGTCTCATTCTGCCCCAAGAGCTTCTAATATAATATACAATCTGTACTGCGGGATCAATTGAGTGATGTCAGGCTTGTGTTTGTTCAAAGTGGGTCTCCATGTTTGTGAATGGAGGATTTCAGTGACTGGCAGAGGATGAGAGAGAAAGAGACCGAGAAATCTCATTGTACTTGTTCTGCTTTAATTTCACTGTTCTCCGCTCCATCTGGGTACCACACTCCAGGCCAAAACTACAAGTACCAGTCACCATCTCATGCATGTGTTCTAGTCTGTTTGAAAAAAGTATGTACAATGCCGGATGTGCAACTTGGAAAAGGAGGAATAAGATTACACTGAAAGTAGTACTGGAGACGAGTTGTATGTCAAGTATTTCTATTTGATACATGTAAATTAAAAGGGACACACTGTATTACATTGTTTTGTGTTATTTCAAATGGTTAAGGACTTCTTATTTCAATGTAAAACTGATAAATACGATAAACGATTTGATTTATGGACATAAAAACAGCGCAAGTGACGTTTTGACTTTTACCTCTAACGACACAAAACTGGAAAATTTTAAGTACTGTGTTTTTTTTATGGGGCTTAGAGGGAGCACACTTACTAAACAAGCGTAAATGAAGCAAAATACAGTTCTAGATATGTTTTGGTGAGGGAACATTTTTATACCATGGCTGACACTTAGCATCATTACTAACAGATTAATGTGTCATAGTAAATTCTATTGAAATCAACATGTTCATTAAAGGTGACTGGACACATCTTGGTGTCAATTGAGGTAAACGTATCAAGTCAAATTACTCATACATACTTCACAAACAGAATAGTATAATTTTGCAATATTTGTCCCTGTTTAAGTATGATACAATGGGTGATTTTTCTCTTAGACAATCTGAACTTTCACTCTATATTTAAACCAACTGTGTCCACTGACCTTCACACTTAGGGCTAAAATTAACTTATCTACAGTTAACTATCTAATCTATAACTTCTACCTATGTCTCATTTATGTCATTTAAATCCAGTTACTTTAGTTACATTGATTTATTTAATAGATACAGCACCTCTAACCTAGTGGTTCTCAAAGTACCACAAAGAACTGACTTTACCTTAAATGTTTATTCATGGAGACGTGTACTGGCATCACACCCAGCCTTCATAATACCATCTGTTATCTGTTATACGTGGGTGTATCTTTTATTTGTTAGCCCTTGCATTCCTTGAGTCACTTTGACGAGGCGAGACGACACTATTAGGGGCGACATCTCTTTGACGATTTGTTGGTTTTAAGGTTTTTACTATGAGAAATTCCACAACAGAACATATTTGGTTTTATTTATCTATCAAACTGATGCAACTGATGGTTTATGGGGTCAAAAACTGCACATGAGAATTGCAAACTTTTATCTATGACGCAACAAAACGGGAAATATTCGACTTCGGATTTAGTGGATCAATGAAACAAGTGTGAACGAAACAAAATACACCTCCAGGTAGATTTTTGACGAGGGGACAACTATATAACATGGCTAAAAGTTCAAAAAAGTACATTTTGCATATTTCTTTCTCCATCCCACACTCAAACATGATGTCAAACACAAAACAAATCTAAAATGCAACATACCTGTCCACCGTAACGCCTGTTTTGCGTCATCTTCCACTCCTCCCATCGTCCGCTCAGATCCAGAGGCAGGCTGAGGCCGGTCCCCAGCAACAGCAGAGCGAACAGTGACCCCAACATCTTCAACTCTGGAACACACCACGACCGTTTACTGTCGGAATGTACGGGAGGGCATCCAAGTCTCATTGTGTTACGGTGGAACACAGCCAAGACTGGGTTTATTGATCAGTATATCTGCACTTACTGAACTTATACACATGAAAAAGAGCTGACGCAAAGCTCAACATGTTCTCTCTTGTTACATTTCATATTGAGTTATATAGAGGTAATACTATTTAAACAAGCTTGACTGCACAGAAATGCCAATTCTTGTATTTAATTTCTTGAATAAATACGTTAATAGCACCCAAGTAACAACATACTGCAGTTATAAGGTATTGGAAAGATATTAATTTCCATTCTATGTAAAATTGTAGGAATGATTGATATATTTAAAAAAATAGGACGAAGCTTGTCTGACTCTTTAGTAAAATGGAGCAAAGGATCATGGTCTATGTAGTCCCCTCAGGTTCTATTCAACGTAGCTCTAACAGTGGATTGGCTAAAAAAGCTTTGTCAGCAACATAGCATCAAAGTCTAGAAACTGATCCCAAAGCTACGCCAGTGTTTTGCAGGAAGTGGAAACAGACTTTCTGCAGAGCGACTTCAGGCCCCTGCTGTTTTATGACATCCTTTGTTCTACATATGGAGCTACAGTCTTTTCATTTGAGCTTTTGTTGCATAAAAAACATTTTACTTCTAGATTTGAGTTGAACAAAACATTACAAATGTACAAAGGTTAATTAACGGTTAATGATTTATAGTTAAATAGTTCAAATAGTTCAAATCAAATACTGACTACATTACATAAGCCTTATTCAGCTTTTTTCCAGGAAATTGGCTTTAAAAAAAAATAAAATAAATAATAATAATAAAAAATAATAAATACATAAATAAACTCATCAAGCAGATTTTTTTTTTTTTTAAATCATGTTTTTAAAATGGTTATGTGCCATTTTTTTTTAACCCTACGTGCATGACCTACATTGTGATATTTTATTCTATTTTTTATATATTTTTTGCAAGTAAGTACAGAGAAGTGGGCGGGCCTCAAACGCTGGACAGTGCAGGATTAGTCAACTATAAAAACAACTTTGACAGCTTTAAATCTGACTTTACATTATCTTTTAACAAATACATGCAAATAGACAGATATTAAAACATAAAACATGAAATAAATGATCGTTACATAAGTTATTCCTCCATATGTTTCAGACACCCGGGTACCTCTGATTCTGAAACGCAGATCTAATGTCTAAAAGCATTTACCCATGAACTGATCTTTCTCAATTTGTTTTTTGGCTAATGAGTAAGCTAACTCTGATGCATATTTGTACAATGAAATGCTCTGAGGGAACTTGATCTTTATCACATCTGTACTTTATCTTATTTTCACACTCGATGACTACTCCTACTTCCCACACATTCATTAACATGGCATATCTGTATTTTGTGCTAGCCTCAGTGAAAAAAGCGTCTAAAATGAGCTAACGCAGTCGTGATCTCTGCAGATTCCCAGCTGTAGTTTTGAGCCCCACAGTGCTACTCTCGTCCTTTCTTTGTCTGCTCTCGAAAAGTAGGGCAAGGAGCAAACTGCACCAGCATCACTAGCACGTTAGCTACAGAAAGAAGTTAGCTTACCTTAAAGTTCAGTTAGCTTCCAGTGTCTCTTTTGGCTACAGGGCTACTTTCAACAAAGGCAGTGCCGGTTTATATGGATGGAATTTGGGGAAGTTGACAAGTCTGGGAGGAGTTTTTTTTTTTTCTTTTTTTTTTTTTTCCTGGCTGAGTTTACATCTGGTTTGACTCCAGTTTCGTGGATGTCCAAAAGCAGATGATGTCAAGTATCAGGTTACGCAGCGTCTGAAGTCTACAGCACGATGGAAAAAACTTGATTTTAGGTCAGTGCCTGGAAAAAAAATCAACACTGAAAAAAAGGTTAGGAATCTCTAGTTCAAACATTTCAGAATTCCAACATGACCGGCTTTATAATCAGTAACTTTACTCTTTAGTTCTATTAGTTCAGCAGTGAGATGTTAACAGATGAAGATAGCAATGCATATGGTTAAAATAAACCAATAAACTAAGACTTGTATACATGGTTCTACTGTTATAACATTGTTCCCTCATCAAAAACAGGCCTGAAGAAGTTTTATAAGTCATGTGGCCACATCTGCTCGTCAAAGCCTGATCTCAGAGGGTGAGCGAGGCCCGTCCTGGTTGGTACTTGGATGGGAGGCTGCTAAGAACACCTGGTGCCACAGTGGGGCGCCAGTGGCAAAAACTGTTATTGTGTCCTTAAGCAAGACACTTCACCCACATTGTCCAGTAAGAAAGTGATGTGTGAGCGTGTGTTGGTGGTTGTCAGGGGGGCCAATGGCACAGATTGTCAGCCTCACTTCCATCAGTCTGTCCCAGGACAGCTATGTCTACAATGATAGCTTACCACCACCGAGTGTAGAGTGAATGAATATTGCACTGTAAAGCACTTTGGGTGTCATGAAAGGTCCTATATAAATCCAATAATTAACTAATTCATTAATTAATTAGATCTAGTGATCTTTGTTTGCCCTCATTCAAACCCTTGTTGCAGTTACCATGATCCAATCCAAGACTCAACCCACAAGCCTATGTCACCCAAGCTCCCACATGGCAATTATCCACAAATATACAAAAGCATGATACAAAATAATACACTCCAACTTCACAAACCTGGTGTGATGTGCACTATTTTCATTAGCACGTGATTGTAATGCGATAGCTGCCTGAAGATGGAGACTACTGTAGTTGTGTCCTTGTCAGTGCACACAGCCCTCCTTGTGTCCACTGTGTACAGTATTATGTTCATGATGTGAGTGTATGAAGAGATGAATAATTCCTTTAAAATGGGAGCAAAGAGATGTGAGTGCCCAGTGGAGGTGAATGTTACATGAAAACAAATATTTACTATTGGAGTACTAGAAAAATTCTGCAGAAAGGTAACTGGATATAAACTAGATTGTATATTTTTTGTTTTGAAATGATAAACAGACAAAATAATGGGCAGAATATTTTTTGCATTATATATACGCAAAAGCATGTGAGCTCTCTGTGGTCAGTGTGGTCAGCACAATACACCAGAAAAAGACACAAGATGCCCATACATTGTATTTTTTTATTTTTAGCTCAACTGTTTTTGATTCACTTCCTGGTTTGTGCACCACAGGACTTCTCTCTTCAGTAAGAAGACCTCAGAAAGAAAAATAACAGGATATATAATAATAATTATAATTTTAAAAAAGAATATGAAGACTGATCATTAAGACTGACCACTGACTGACCGACTTACTTTGCTTTCCCTGCAATGTTCTACACTATGGCATTACTTATCTATCACCATGGAGACATTACAGGTCAGATGTTTGGAGAGGCGAGCCAGGTCACAGTAAGAATGCATGTTTTCAAGGTATTTGTTAAGCAATAAAAACATCTGCCTTTTGAAACATTGTCACAGACGTAGATAGTTATTGTGCTCACTGTAAAACACAATATGACAAACAGAAACAGGTCCATTGACTGTTGGTTAAATATTGCCGAACTATATCCAAGTCAATTTAACATAATAAGATTTTTTTTCCCCTACTGTCACAAACAACTATTTATTACATCCTCTGATTACTAAATGAGTCCACCCCATCAGGAGATTCATGAGCTGTCTTCTGCCTGTGTAATAAATGAAAGTGTGAGGCTCGACGACACAAAGACAAATGACCCCAGACCAGGAGGCTTATCTGTTTGAGCATTAGCGCCGTCATTTAGACATACGAGGCTGCCACTCAGAGGGATTTATGGATCTGGGGACAGTGAAGCTCCAGGAATCAAACTATTTACAGTAAACTGGAGTCAGACAAATCTCCAGAAGAATCACATAGTATAATTAAAAGATAAATAAATCCAGCGCTCGTTCTATATTTGTATGTTTGTATCTTAAAGTAAGCAGCTTCACTTTTAGATTCTGTTCTTGTCATTCTCTGATCGTTTAAATTGTATATTCATTGGGTGAGTTGTTATTTTTAACAAGGGGGATAGTCTGCTATGAAAAAGTACATACTGAAAAGGGGGGTTTGAGGGTCCTCCCCCAGAAAAATGTGTAAAAAGTGTGTGTAATTCCCTATTTTTTACCTAATTTAAGCTATTATCTCAACATTTTTATACCTCAGTTGGCCTGGGTCTTAAAAAATATTAGGAAAATTCTTTGGGTATTGGACATATAACCACAACTCTACTATGTACTTTACAGAATTTGAAACATTACATAGTGTCATTTCACTCAATAAACAAAATGAGTCTTTTTAGGTAAGGTAAGATATTAATTTAATAGTCCTGGTTTATACATATATACGTAAGTTCAGAGGTAGGTAGTACACAGTTACATTTACTTGAGTAACTTTTTAAAGACATTGTTCTTTTCTTAGCAGCATACTTTTACTCCTACTTGAGTATTATTTTTACTGAAGTAACAGTACTCTTACTTGAGCAGAAGTTTGCTTATTTTTCCCACTGCGAGTTAGTCTAAAAGTGACAAAAGCTTTATGTCGACAATATGAAATGATTTGAACATTTACGTTTCTTGCACTGCTCCTTCAAATATGATTTAGTTTGTCTCATCATTGAGTCTTTTGAAAATACCAGATTTGTGCTGTATTTAATGTTTTCCTCCTTTCAATTACATTAACTTCAAATTATAAATCAGATATTCTCAACAGTTTTACTCCACTACTTGCACTTCTACTTTAGTAACTCCTCTATTCTAGTTGTATTTTTGATGTATTTTTTTGGATGTTGAGGGACTGGAGGAGGTGCACTTCCCTGT